>JAQBSW010006579.1:0-47411 GCA_029291075.1 Eudiplozoon nipponicum | reverse complement strand
AATGGCCACCTTTAAGACAAATAATGAACAAAGGGTCTTATCTAGGGCAGACAGTATTTCAACAGAAATTCCTCGCAGAAGCGTCCGTATAAGAATGAAGCAGTCAGCCCAATGAGAAAAGCAGACTTAGAGCTGAAGTGAACATAAATTAATTAATGTGTAAATTTGTTTTATTAAATCGATGCTCGTTGTGCGAGCAAAATTCTATATATAATTGAGTAAAAATAAAGCATTTGTTGTACATTTAAAATGGCTTCTGATGGGTTGGAAACGTTGATTCAGGCATTGACTTCTCAAATGAATAATTTAACTGCAGAATTAGGCATAATTAAGGCTCGTCTAGACGATACGCTAATAATAAATACGGAAGACATCCAAGTACGTGGACCATCCAACATAGGTGGACACAACAATGGCGACCGCGCCGAAGAGGAATCAGGAGGAAATATGCCGGCGTTTTCAGCCGAATCGACGAGTTATTTCAGACCGTCATCAGAGTTTAAGCCGATGTTGGCACCACTAGATGTGGAAAGGCCACAGTTGTGGTTCGAAAAATTTGAAGCATCAGTTCGAGCCCAAGAATTTACATTGGAAGCACCTATTGTGCGTGTAGCTGTCCAGGAATTAGTGGACCGGACAGTAGCAGTCCAATTGGAATTGCCGGTTGACCTCACGTATGAAGAATACAAAAGACGCGTGTTGGATCATTTCCGGGCTAGGCCTCAGGAAGTGTTCTTAGAATTATACAGCCTGAAACCATTAATGGGTGAGATGCCCATGGATACCATGGCACGTATCAAGCGGTGGTTCTCGAAGCTTACCGAGTCTTTACCCGGCTTGCAACCACATGAGGCCATCATGTTCATGCTGCTGGATCCTACCAGATACGGTGAAATATCCAGCGCCCAGGGAGGCCTTGAAGAGAGACTTCAGGCTCTTCAAAGTTCGGCCATAATGACAAACAAAGTGGCAGCTGCATCTCCACGCATGGGTCCAGTTACGACATCTGACAGGAGCGACATACCGTATTGGAATTCTTCGCGGCATAATAAGCAGTTCCGCGACAGAAGGCAACAGCCAGTGGCCTGGAAGCAAAGTCAGTATATAAGGACTCCAGCTCCGACGAATACGACGTATAAGCGTCAGCAAAACCCATGTACTGCTCCTCGAGAACGGCCAGTGCAGTGGGGTAACAGGGTGCACAATCTCACAAATAAAGGTGGGAGAGAGCAGGGCACAAATATTAATCCTTTGGTGGCTCCGACGGGTAGATCGAATGAAGACCAGCAGATCAAACAAAAAAGTGGTCCGAACCAGATGGCCTTTGAAGAAAAGGAAGTGTGGGAAACATTGCCAAATGTAAGAATTTTCATTAAAGTTAAATTTTTAGAACTCTTCAACGGACAGCCAGTAATAATGCAATTGGATACTGGAGCTGATGTGTCGGTACTACCATTGACTTGGCCATTGAACAATGTAAAACCTACGAAAGCAAGTTTATGTCAGGCATCGGGCGCATCGATGGTGGCTGTGGGCGAGTGGGACACGAAGTTGTTAATAAATGAAAATGTCTATCATATGTCTTTTGTTGTTTCGAATACGCAAACGCCCTTATTGGGACTTGATTTCATTAGAAAATGGGTTAAGACGATAGACTGTCAAAATAAACGTGTATGCCTATCGCGGCCTGAGGGAATAAGTTCAATAAAGTCTATATGTACCCCTAAGATGCAGGAGGAGACCAGTTGTCTGCCTGGGTGGTGGAAGAATCTTCAAACCCAATATAACATTATATTCCAACTGCCTGATTGTAGCGAGCGTCCAGGGCCGACGGTCGACCAGTTTAAGCTATGGCTAGAACTAAATGACGGTTACGAACCACCAAAAGTATATGGTGCTCCTCCAAAGAAATTAGCAGCAGCGACTCGAGCAACCCAAGAAATGATAGAAGCCGGCGTTCTTGAACCGTCAACATCTGTTTTTCGTGCTCCGATGGTTTATGTTACGAAAAAGGATGGTTCGCTCCGACCAGCGGCTGATTTTAGGCAATTGAACTCAGTAACTAAACCGGACCCGTATCCCATGCCGGCTCTGCGTGATCTGTTCTTACAGCTAGCGGGAGGCAAATGGTTTGCCGTGCTTGATCTTAAACAGGGATTTTGGCAAATAGGCGTGCGGCCCGAAGACCGATGGAAGTTAGCGGTACAAGTACCCCAAGGTCATTTCCAATTCACCCGGGTACCATTTGGCCTTAAAAACGCACCGAAAGTGTTCCAAAGAATGATGGACTCGTTCGTGTCTGACTTAACTTGTACAACAGCTTACGTAGACGATGTTATTATATGGGCCACTACTGAACACGAATTACGTGTGAGGCTGCAGAAGATGTTGGCCAAAGCTGTAGAATGGCGATTACATTTTAATCCAGAAAAGGTACAGATAGGTCAAGAAGTGCGGTTCTTGGGGCACTTAGTCTCAGCGGACGGATGCATGCCGTTAGATTCGAATGTACAACCTATCAGGGATTATCCGGTGCCTACTACTAGAAAACAATTGCGCCGGTTTATTGGTATGGTGAATTTCTATAGACCATACCTCGCAGGGATGGCGGTTACGCAACAGCCCTTATCTCAGTTAACTAGTGCCAAGATACCATTTCGTTGGACGGAGGAGGCTCAACAAGCGTTTGTGCTATGTAAGCAGAAATTAATAGATGCAACTATTTTGACTTTCCCGGTAGGTAATATGTCAATTGTTACAGACGCGTCAGATATTGGTATAGGAGCGGTGTTACAAGCTGACGGACGTCCTGCGCAATATATAAGTCGCACACTCACTAAGGCGGAACAGAACTATACAGTCACAGAAAAAGAATTACTTGCCGTACAATGGGCGCTGCGGAAGTTTAGATATTTTGTCATCGGGGGACACGTGGACGTCTTTACCGACCACAAAGCGCTAGTGCATTGGAGATCACTATGTATTGAGAAGAAACGTGTACATCGAGCCATTGAAGAACTAGAAGAGTACGATATATCAATTCATCATAGAGCAGGAATCGAGAATGCGGCGGCCGATGCGCTCAGCAGAATTTCCGCTGTGCGGGTTTCGCCGCTTATAAAAGTCTCTGAAGAACAGGGAAGAGATGCTACATGTCAGGAAATAGTTAATCAATTAAAAAACGGCACAGGGGTGTCTGCACCATATAAAACGTTGAGTCTACAGAACGGCCTGTTGGTGCGGAAAGAAGGACAAACAGTGCAATGGTTTGTGCCAGAATCTATAAGAACAGAATTAATGGCCTTTTGGCATGAAACGTTAGGACATCCCGGCGCTGGGCGGCTCATTGAGACATTGCAGTCACGATTGTATTGGCCTGGCATGTCCAAAGAAATTCGTAGCTATTGTCAACAGTGCACTACATGCCAACGTTGTAAACCACAAAAACGAGAAAAAGTCACGCCGATTGCTTTCAATGCCACTGCACGGAACGAGTTTCTGCATATCGACCTGGTAGGTCCACTGCCGGTAGCTCGCGGCGGCGTGTCCTATGTGTTTTCCATGGTCGATAAGTTTACCCGATGGGTCGAGTTTGTACCACTGAAGAAGATCACAACAGAAAAGATTATAACGTGCTTAGAAGAGCGATGGCTCAGTCGATTCGGTGCACCACAAGTTATTGTTACCGATCAAGGCGCACAGTTTGAGTCGAAAGAATTTAATCAGTGGTGCAAAGACCTTGACATAAAGCATTCCCGCACAGCCACTTATCACCCGCAAACCAATGCGACAGCTGAGCGCGCACATAGGACGATGAAAGAGGTACTGCGATGTTGGTGCCACGAGAGCCCGGGAACGTGGAGAGACAAATTACATTTGGTCGAGCGGGCCATGCGCTTTACTGTCTCAACAGCTACAGGATTCGCTCCAACGACCATGGTCTATGGAGGACACATAAGACTGCCAGGTGAACCGGTAATCCAAGGATCCCATGAGCGCTGCACCATAGCGGATATTCAGGAACGACTAAAACAGTTAACTGAATATGTAGGCGCCACACAGCGACAAGGCTATGCAAGGCAACCGACACGCACTCGCCTAAAGGTCGGCGACTATGTCATGGTAGCGAAGGTCGAGCCCATGGCACTGCAGGCTGTCAATGATGGGCCGTATCGCGTGGAGAGGGTGGACGCAGAGCACAATACTGTTTTTGTTAGCCTGCCCGATGGACCACGAGCTGTGGCACTGGATCGTTTAAGCAGAGTGCGAAAGCCGATTCCTGAGGGGGGGAAGATGTGGCAATGGCCACCTTTAAGACAAATAATGAACAAAAAGTCTTATCTAGGGCAGACAGTAATTCAACAGAAATTCCTCGCAGAAGCGTCCGTATAAGAATGAAGCAGTCAGCCCAATGAGAAAAGCAGACTTAGAGCTGAAGTGAACATAAATTAATTAATGTGTGAATTTGTTTTATTAAATCGATGCTCGTTGTGCGAGCAAAATTCTATATATAATTGAGTAAAAATAAAGCATTTGTCGTACATTTAAAATGGCTTCTGATGGGTTGGAAACGTTGATTCAGGCATTGACTTCTCAAATGAATAATTTAATTGCAGAATTAGGCACAATTAAGGCTCGTCTAGACGATACGCTAATAATAAATACAGAAGACATCCAAGTACGTGGACCATCCAACATAGGTGGACACAACAATAGAGTCAAAAGCTTTTGAGATATCTATAAATACAATTAATGCATCTAACTTATTCTCGTCTAATGTGATTACGTTTACACATGGAAAGCATATTAGTAGTTGTCGATCTACCTTTCGTAAAGCCATGTTGACATAAGTCAAAATCAGCCGGTAACATACGTTCTAAATGATCTGGTATCAATCGTTCTATTATCTTCAAAAACTAAGGGATAATAGAGATTAATCTATAATCACTGGCGCACGTTGGCTTACTAACTTTTGGCAACGGCTTAGCTACAATCGTTAATATATCGATTGGTAATTTCCCATCCTTCAAAATTCTATTTATAAAGTTGCAGAGTGCATTCCTAAATGTTAAGGGTAATTGAATCAGATTATCAATCGAAATACCAAGGTGATCTTTTTGTTTTTTTGATTTGATTTTTAACATCAATTTTATCAATTCATCACTGTCAATAACAAGTCCTGGTTCCTGGCCTCCCAAAGGATCTGATAGTTCTATAAAAGTTCTCTCATTCTGTGGATTGCATATCAAATTGACAAATACTTCCTCCAATTGTTATTTTAGTGTATACTTCAGCATTACTTAACTGTTCTATCATTTTATTGTTATAATCAGATTGATTCATCAGAACTGTAGCTCCTCCTTTATCCGCCATAAGACATATAACATTATTTGATACTAAATCTTTTCTGAGACGTTTAATTTCATTATTAGGCTTAACTTTATCCTCTTTGTGTGTTAAAAATAATGAGGCAACGTCTAATTCAAATTTCACCTTATCATTATCCGAAAGAAGCTTTGCCGTTTTGACAGCCTCAGTAATTAATTCGTTTCTAACCGATCTTTCATTAGGAATAGCCATGTTTAAACCACGGTTAAGTAGTTCGAATTGATCCTTCTTAAGATTTAATGTTGATAGATTTACTATTCTATTAGTCCCGATTAAATAATCACTTTCTTGGGGTCTATAAATTCCCAAGTCAGCTAATTTTTTTATCGTGTCTAATTCTTACTTTTTATTTCTCTATTACGGGCTTTATCACTGAAATCCTCAATGCATTTAAAATCATCTACGTGCAAAAGATAATTTGACGTCGATCTTAGTTTAGTTTTTTTCTGAATAAGTATAATCTTACGTTTAACTAAATCACGAATCAAAGTTTTTATAATATTTATACAAAGGTCATGCTTAAGAGACATGCCATAAGCATTTAACTTAAAATTTAATTTAAAACGAAAACATTTAGGAATAACATCCTGTTTGAAACAAATATTTGAAAAGGAAATATTTGAAACTTGACTCACGATTTGTTGTTTCATTAGCCTATATTTATTATACCATTTAACGGCATTTCTGTTATAGTTCCATGTTAAATGTTTCTTGAAGGAGTTGCCTTGATGCGCACCTGGAATAATTGTAATTACCTGATCTGCGTTTTGACTAACGCAGCTTTCATTGTTCCAGTAATTTTCTTTCATCAAGATATTTTGGCCCAGCTTACCGTAGGCCTTCATCAGTTGCATCTCACGAAACAAATGAAGCAAGTGTTTTATTTCCTCTAGTCATAATATTTATATACCTCAGACTGACCTTTCATTAGATATTCGCGTGTCACATATTTGTGTGTGTGTACATTTTCATAACCGTTGTTTTCATCTAACTAATTTTGACCAGAGTGGCTGAATAATAATTTATCAATTGCATGCAATAACTATTCGTTTTTAACACACTCAATGTAAATGACGTAACTGAGATGGGGGAGACCCATAATTCAGAAACACTCGTCATAAAAACATGCCATGAGTGATTAAACCAGAAGTCCGAAAGACTAATGCACATGTTAAATTACAATTCAAACCACTAGGTTGTACTCAAGATAGAGAAGTTAATAACAGTTATTGGCGCACGCCACGCATGTCCATGTGTATGTGTATGCATAACTAAAAACTTGGTTAAATTATTTTATTTTGATACACATGTACGTACATCTAAATGAAACTGCAGTCAATAGACATTAATTTACCCTTTGCACGCGTCAGACAAATTATTACTTATAACTATTTTATTATTAGAATATTTCGGTAAGCTTGGCCGAAATATCTTGATGAAAGAAAATTACTGGAACAATAAAAGCTGCGTTAGTCAAAATGCAGATCAGGTAATTACAATTATTCCAGGTGCGCATCAATGCAACTCCTTCAAGAAACGTTCTACAAGACTGTCCGTTTGCTGGAGTGTATATAGGTGACATCATTGTATGCAGTCAATCAAGAGAAGACAGACATACGAGCTTCCGACGGAGGAGATTCTAAAAGACTGCCTGATTGCTGGTGTGAAATTAGATGACATCATTTTATGTAGCCAATCTAGGGAAGTCACAAATTCAAGCGTCCGATGGAGGAGGTTTTAAAAGACTGTCAGTTAGCTGGAAAGTATATAGATGACAACATTGTATGTTGTCAATCTACGGAAGTCAGACATAGAAGCGTCTGATATAGGAGGTTCCACAATTATGTCCATTTGCTGGATCGAATATAGATGACGTCATTGTATGTAACCAATCTAGGGAAGTCACAAGTTCCAGCGTCCGACTGAGGAGGTTTTAAAAGACTGTCAGTTAGCTGGAGTGTATATAGATGACAACATTTTATGTTGTCAATCTACGGAAGTCAGACATAGAAGCGTCTGATATAGAAGGTTCCACAAATATGTCCATTTGCTGGATCGAATATAGATGACATCATTGTATGTAACCAATCAAGGGAAGTCACAAGTTCAAGCGTCCGACGGAGGAGGTTCTACAAGACTTTCCGTCTGCTGGAGTGAATATAGATGATATCTTTGTATGTAGGCAGTATACGGAAGTCATAAATTCAAGCGTCCTAGTGAGGAGTTTCTACAAGACTGTCCATTTGCTGAAGAGTATATAGATAACATCATTATATGCAGTCAATCTAGAGAAATCAGACATTCAAAAGGCCGACAGATGAGGTTCTACATATCTCTCCCTTTGCCGGAATAAATAGAGATAACAATATTTTTGTAATCAATCTAGGGAAGTCAGATATACAATCGTCCGTCAGTCGAGGTTTAACGTGACTGTGCATTTGCTGGAGTATATACAGAAAACACCATATTTTGAAGTCAATCTATGGAAGTCAGACATACTTGCGTCCGAAGGAGGAGGCTCTGCAAATCCGTACATTTGCTGGAGTGAGCATAGATGACATCATTTTGTGTAGCGAAACTAGGGAAGTCAAATATTCAAGCGTCGGACGGTGGAGGTTCTACAAGACTGACAATTTGCTGGAGTGTATATACATAACATCATTGTATACAGGAAATCTAGAGAAGTCAGACATACAAGCGTCCGAAGGAGGAGGTTCTACAAGACTGTCCGTTTGCTGGTGTGAATATAGATGACATCATTGTATAAAGCCAGTCTAGGGAAGTCACAAATTCAAGCGTCCGACAGAGCAGGTTCTATAAGACTGTCCGTTTGCTGGAGTGTATATAGATAACATCATTTTATGCAGTCAAACTAGAGAAGTCAGATATTCAAACGTCCGACGGAGGAGGTTCTACAAGACTGTCCGTTTGCTGGAATGTATATAGATAACATCGTTGTATGTAGTCAATCTAGGGAAGACGGATATAGAAGCGTGCGACGGATGACGTTCTATATATATGTCCATTTTCTGCAGTAACTATAGATAACAACATTTTTGTAATCAATCTAGGGAAGTCAGACATACAATCGTCCGTCAGTCGAGGTTTTACAAGTCTGTCCATTTGCTGGAGTATATATAGATAACATCATTGTAAGTAGTCAATCAAGGGTAGTCAGATTTAGAAGTGACCGACGGAGGAGGTTCTACAAGACTGTCCGTTTGCTGAAGTGTATATATATAACATCATTATATGTAGCCAATCTACGGAAGTCACAAATTCATGCGTCCGATTGAGGAGGTTCTACATATCTCTCTCTTTGCTGGAGTAAATATAGATAACAACATATTTTGTAGTCAATCTAGGGAAGTCAGACATACAAGCGTCCGACAGACGAGGTTTTACAAGTCTGTCTATTTGCAGGAGTATATACAGAAAACATCATATTTTGAAGTCAATCTACGGAAGTCAGACATACATGCGTATATAAGGAGGAGGCTCTTCAAATCCGTACATTTGCTGGAGTGAACATAGATGACATCATTGTATGTAGCCAAACTAGGGAAGTCACAAATTCAAGCGTCCTACGGAGGAGGTTCTACAAGATTTTCCGTTTGCTGGAGTGAATATAGATGACATCATTGTATGTAGGCAGTCTACGGAAGTCAAAAATTCAAGCGTCCTAGTGAGGAGTTTCTACAAGACTGTCCATTTGCTGAAGAGTATATAGATAACATCATTATATGCAGTCAATCTAGAGAAATCAGACATTCAAAAGGCCGACGGATGAGGTTCTACATATCTTTTCCTTTGATGGAATAACAAGAGATAACAACATTTTTGTAATCAATCTAGGGAAGTCAGACACACAATCGTCCGTCAGTCGAGGTTTTACGTGACTGTCCATTTGCTGGAGTATATACAGAAAACATCATATTTTGAAGTGAATCTACGGAAGTCACATATACATGCGTCCGAAGGAGGAGGCTCTGCAAATCCGTACATATGCTGGAGTGAACATAGATGACATCATTTTGTGTAGCGAAACTAGGGAAGTCAAATATTCAAGCGTCGGACGGTGGAGGTTCTACAAGACTGACAATTTGCTGGAGTGTATATACATGACATCATTGTATGCAGGCAATCTAGAGAAGTCAGACATACAAGCGTACGACGGAGGAGGTTCTACAAGACTGTCCGTTTGCTGGAGTGAATATAGATGACATCATTGTATAAAGCCAGTCTAGGGAAGTCACAATTACAAGAGGCCGATGGAAGAGTTCCTACAAGACTGTCAGTTTGCTGGAGCCTATATGGATGACATCATTTAATATTCTCAACCTAGGGAATTCAGATATACAAGCGTCCGATGGAGGAGGTTCTACAAATTTGTCCATTTTCTTGAGTGAATATAGATGACATCATTGTATGCAGCCAATCTAGGCTAGTCACAAATTCAAGCGTCCGACGGAGGAGGTTCTAAAAGACTGTCCGTTTGCTGGAGTGAATATAAATGACATCATTTTATGTTCTCAACCTAGGGAAGTCAGACTTACAAGCGTCCGATGGAGGAGGTTCTACAAATTTGTCTATTTGCTTGAGTGAATATCGATGACATCATTGTATGTAGCCAATCTAGGTTTGTCACGAATTCAAGCGTCCGACAGAGGAGGTTCTACAAGACTGTCCGTTTGCTGGAATGTATATAGATAACATCGTTGTATGTAGTCAATCTAGGGAAGACGGATATAGAAGCGTCCGACGGATGACTTTCTATATATATGTCCATTTTCTGCAGTAACTATAGATAACAACATTTTTGTAATCAATCTAGGGAAGTCAGACATACAATCGTCCGTCAGTCGAGGTTTTACAAGTCTGTCTATTTGCTGGAGTATATATAGATAACATCATTGTAAGTAGTCAATCAAGGGTAGTCAGATTTACAAGTGACCGACGGAGGAGGTTCTACAAGTCTGTCCGTTTGCTGGAGTGTATATATATGACATCATTATATGTAGCCAATCTACGGATGTTACAAATTCATGCGTCCGATTGATGAGGTTCTACATATCTCTCCCTTTGCTGGAGTATATATAGAAAACATCATATTTTGAAGTCAAATTACGGAAGTCAGACATACATGCGTATGAAGGAGGAGGCTCTTCAAATCCGTACATTTGCTGGAGTGAACATAGATGACATCATTGTATGAAGCCAAACTAGGGTAGTCACATGTTCAAGCGTCCGACGGAGGTGGTTC
Organism: Eudiplozoon nipponicum; assembly: GCA_029291075.1. NCBI lineage: Eukaryota > Metazoa > Platyhelminthes > Monogenea > Mazocraeidea > Diplozoidae > Eudiplozoon > Eudiplozoon nipponicum. The sequence goes on along the minus strand of JAQBSW010006579.1, from coordinate 36,760 downwards.
TACAAAACTGTCCGTTTGCTGGAGTGAATATAAATGATATCATTGTATGTTGTCAAACTAGAAGCCAGATACAAGCCTGATGGAGGAGGTTCTACAATATCCATTTGCTTATTGAATATAGATAACATCATTTTATGCAGTCATTTCAGAGAAGTCAGAAATTTAAAGTCCGACTGAGGAGTTTCTACAAGACTGTCCGTTTGCTGGAATGTATATAGATAACATTATTTTATGAAGTCAATCTTAGGAAGTCAGATTTACAATCGTTCGACTGAGGAGGTTCCACATATCTGTCCCTTTGCCGGAGTAAATATAGATAAAAATATTTTTTAGTCAATCTATGGAAGTCAAACATACAAGCGTCCGGCGGACTTAGTCTTTAAAATCTGTCCATTTGCTGGAGTATATATAAAAAAACATCATTGTGTGTAGTCAACCTAGGAAAGTCACACCTTGAAGCGTCCGACGGAGGAGGTTCTACAAGACTGTCCGTTTGCTGGAATGTATATAGATAACATTATTTTATGAAGTCAATCTTAGGAAGTCAGATTTACAATCGTTCGACTGAGGAGGTTCCACATATCTGTCCCTTTGCCGGAGTAAATATAGATAAAAATATTTTTTAGTCAATCTATGGAAGTCAAACATACAAGCGTCCGGCGGACTTAGTCTTTAAAATCTGTCCATTTGCTGGAGTATATATAAAAAAACATCATTGTGTGTAGTCAACCTAGGAAAGTCACACCTTGAAGCGTCCGACGGAGGAGGTTCTACAAGACTGTCCGTTTGCTGGAGAAAATAAAGATGACATCACTGTATGTAGCCAATCTAGCGAAGTCACAAATTCAAACGTCTGACGGAGAAAGTACTACAAGACTGTCCGTTTGCTGGATTGTATGTAGATGGCATTATTGTAAACAGTCAATCTAGAGAATTCAGACACACAATCGTCCGACGGAGGAGGTTCTACAAAACTGTCCGTTTGCTGGAGAAAATAACGATGACATCACTGTATATAGCCAATCTAGCTAAGTCACGAATTCAACGTCCGACGGAGGAGGATCTACAAGACTGTGCCATTGCCGAATTGTATATAGATAGCATTATTGTATGCAGTCAATCTAGAAAAGTCAGACATACAATCGTCCGACGGAGGAGGTTCTACAAAACTGTCCGTTTGCTGGAGAAAATGACGATGACATCACTGTATGTAGCCAATCTAGCGAAGTCACGAATTCAAGCGTCCGATGGAGTAGGATCCGCAAGACTGTCCGTTTGCCGGATTGTATATAGATGGCATTATTGTATGTAGTCAATCTAGTGATGTCAGATATACAAACGTCCGACTAAGGCTTTTCTACTTATATGTCCTTTTGCTGGATTAAATTTAGTTAACAATATTTTTTGTAGTTAATCTAGGGAATTCAGACATACAATCGTCCGACGGAGGATGTTCTATAAGACTGTCCGTTTGCTGAAGTGTATATAGATGACATCATTTTATGAAGTCAATCTAGGGAAGTCGGATATACAAACGTACGCCGGAGGACGTTATACATATATGTCCCCTTGCTGGAGTGTATATAGAAAAATCATTGTATGTAGACAAACTAGGGAAGTCAGATATACAAACGTCCGATGCAGGAGGTTCTACAAATCCGTCCATTTGCTGTAGTATATATAGATAACATGATTAGTTGTAATCAATCTGGTGGTGTCAGACATTCAAACGTCCGACGGAAGAGGTCCTACAAAACTGTCCATTTGCTGGAGTATACATAGATAACATCAATGTATGTAGTCAATTTAGGGAAGTCAAACATACAAGATTCCGACGGAGGAGGTTCTTCATATCTGTCTCTTTGCTGGAGAAAATGTAGATAATAATATTTTTTCTAGTTAATCTAGGGAAGTCAGACATACAATCGTCCGACATTCGAGGTTCTAAAAATCTGTCCATTCGCAGGAGTATATATAGATGTCATCATTATATGTAGTCAATCTAGGGAAGTCGGATATTCAGGCGTCCGACGGAGGAGGTTCTACATATCTGTCCCTTTACTGGAGTAAATGTAGATAACAATATTTTTTCTAGTCAATGAAGAGAAGTGAGACATACAATCGTCCGTCAGTCGAGGTTCTACAAATCTGTCCATTTGCAGGAGTATATATGGAAAAAATCATTTTAAGTTGTCAATCAAGAGAAGTCAGATTTACAAGTGACCAACGGAGGAGGTTCTACAAGACTGTCCGTTCGCTGGAGTGTATATGGGTGACATCATTGTATGTATCCAATCTATGGAAGTCACAAATTCAAGCGTCCGACGGAGGAGGTTCTACAAGACTTACAGTTAAATACTGTTTTGTTGCGAAGAACTAATATATATGCAAGTATGTATTAGGTTTTGCGAACCTAGTAACAAATTAGTTCAGTTGTGACCAGAAGGATAAACCAAAGGCAGCATGAACGGAAAGTATAATCTCATGCACATTCGTTTCGTGCTTACTGGCGACTCATCAGTAGGAGCCGGTATTACGCCCTTTAACCACTATATATTTGGTAGAAGAATGTGGAATAATAGGACGGTACAATCTCCTAGACGAATGTGTAAACCTGTAATAGTGAAGCTAACATAATCTAAAGTCAACGACAATACGACTTCAATGCTAACTCACACTATATAATATATATACCGAGTCTGTAAAGGATACTAACACTATGGCTATTGTGTTAGTAACTGATACCTTTTTTGAAATCGATGAGTACCGGATACTAACACTATGGTTTCCGAGTCGGTACATGATACCAACCTGATGGATATAAATTTATGCTAAAGTTCACCCAAATTGAGAATTACAACAATTTCCGAACACCTGTTACTCCAGTTAAACCATACACTCTGGCCTTCATCGATATCAGTTATCACATTTCGCGGTAAGCATGACATCATTCAATTCAATATATTACAGTTAAATACTGTTTGTTGCGAAGAACTAATATATATGCAAGTATGTATTAGGTTTTGCGAACCTAGTAACAAATTAGTTCAGTTGTGACCAGAAGGATAAACCAAAGGCAGCATGAACGGAAAGTATAATCTCATGCACATTCGTTTCGTGCTTACTGGCGACTCATCAGTAGGAGCCGGTATTACGCCCTTTAACCACTATATATTTGGTAGAAGAATGTGGAATAATAGGACGGTACAATCTCCTAGACGAATGTGTAAACCTGTAATAGTGAAGCTAACATAATCTAAAGTCAACGACAATACGACTTCAATGCTAACTCACACTATATAATATATATACCGAGTCTGTAAAGGATACTAACACTATGGCTATTGTGTTAGTAACTGATACCTTTTTTGAAATCGATGAGTACCGGATACTAACACTATGGTTTCCGAGTCGGTACATGATACCAACCTGATGGATATAAATTTATGCTAAAGTTCACCCAAATTGAGAATTACAACAATTTCCGAACACCTGTTACTCCAGTTAAACCATACACTCTGGCCTTCATCGATATCAGTTATCACATTTCGCGGTAAGCATGACATCATTCAATTCAATATATTACAGTTAAATACTGTTTGTTGCGAAGAACTAATATATATGCAAGTATGTATTAGGTTTTGCGAACCTAGTAACAAATTAGTTCAGTTGTGACCAGAAGGATAAACCAAAGGCAGCATGAACGGAAAGTATAATCTCATGCACATTCGTTTCGTGCTTACTGGCGACTCATCAGTAGGAGCCGGTATTACGCCCTTTAACCACTATATATTTGGTAGAAGAATGTGGAATAATAGGACGGTACAATCTCCTAGACGAATGTGTAAACCTGTAATAGTGAAGCTAACATAATCTAAAGTCAACGACAATACGACTTCAATGCTAACTCACACTATATAATATATATACCGAGTCTGTAAAGGATACTAACACTATGGCTATTGTGTTAGTAACTGATACCTTTTTTGAAATCGATGAGTACCGGATACTAACACTATGGTTTCCGAGTCGGTACATGATACCAACCTGATGGATATAAATTTATGCTAAAGTTCACCCAAATTGAGAATTACAACAATTTCCGAACACCTGTTACTCCAGTTAAACCATACACTCTGGCCTTCATCGATATCAGTTATCACATTTCGCGGTAAGCATGACATCATTCAATTCAATATATTACAGTTAAATACTGTTTGTTGCGAAGAACTAATATATATGCAAGTATGTATTAGGTTTTGCGAACCTAGTAACAAATTAGTTCAGTTGTGACCAGAAGGATAAACCAAAGGCAGCATGAACGGAAAGTATAATCTCATGCACATTCGTTTCGTGCTTACTGGCGACTCATCAGTAGGAGCCGGTATTACGCCCTTTAACCACTATATATTTGGTAGAAGAATGTGGAATAATAGGACGGTACAATCTCCTAGACGAATGTGTAAACCTGTAATAGTGAAGCTAACATAATCTAAAGTCAACGACAATACGACTTCAATGCTAACTCACACTATATAATATATATACCGAGTCTGTAAAGGATACTAACACTATGGCTATTGTGTTAGTAACTGATACCTTTTTTGAAATCGATGAGTACCGGATACTAACACTATGGTTTCCGAGTCGGTACATGATACCAACCTGATGGATATAAATTTATGCTAAAGTTCACCCAAATTGAGAATTACAACAATTTCCGAACACCTGTTACTCCAGTTAAACCATACACTCTGGCCTTCATCGATATCAGTTATCACATTTCGCGGTAAGCATGACATCATTCAATTCAATATATTACAGTTAAATACTGTTTGTTGCGAAGAACTAATATATATGCAAGTATGTATTAGGTTTTGCGAACCTAGTAACAAATTAGTTCAGTTGTGACCAGAAGGATATACCAAAGGCAGCATGAACGGAATAGTATACTCTGCATGCACATTCGTTTCTTCGCAACAAACAGTATTTAACTGTAATATATTGAATTGAATGATGTCATGCTTACCGCGAAATGTGATAACTGATATCGATGAAGGCCAGAGTGTATGGTTTAACTGGAGTAACAGGTGTTCGGAAATTGTTGTAATTCTCAATTTGGGTGAACTTTAGCATAAATTTATATCCATCAGGTTGGTATCATGTACCGATTCGGAAACCATAGTGTTAGTATCCGATATTCATCGATTTCAAAAAAGGTATCAGTTACTAACACAATAGCCATAGTGTTAGTATCCTTTACAGACTCGGTATATATATTATATAGTGTGAGTTAGCATTGAAGTCGTATTGTCGTTGACTTTAGATTATGTTAGCTTCACTATTACAGGTTTACACATTCGTCTAGGAGATTGTACCGTCCTATCATTCCACATTCTTCTACCAAATATGTAGTGGTTAAAGGGGGTAATACCGGCTCCTACTGATGAGTCGCCAGTAAGACGAAACGAATGTGCATGAGATTATACTTCCGTTCATGCTGCCTTTGGTTTATCCTTCTGGTCACAACTGAACTAGTTCTACAAGACTGTCCGTTTGCTGGAGTGAATATAGATGACACCATTGTATGTAGGCAGTCTACAGAAGTAATAAATTCAAGCGTCCGAGTGAGGAGTTTCTACAAGACTGTCCATTAGCTGAAGAGTATATAGATAACATCATTATATGTAGTTAATTTGGAGAAATCAGACATTCAAAAGGCCGACGGATGAGGTTCTACATTTCTCTCTCTTTGCTGGAATAACTAGAGATAACAACGTTTTTGTAATCAATCTAGGGAAGTCAGACATACAATCGTCCGTCAGTCGAGGTTTTACACGTCTGTCCATGTGCTGGAGTATATATAGATAACATCATCGAAAGTAGTCAATCAAGGGTAGTCAGATTTACAAGTGACCGACGGAGGAGGTTCTACAAGACTGTCCGTTTGCTGGAGTGTATATATATGACATCATTATATGTAGCCAATCTACGGAAGTCACAAATTCATGCTTCCGAATGATAAGGTTCTACATATCTCTCCCTTCGCTGGAGTATATATAGAAAACATCATATTTTGAAGTCAATCTACGGAAGTCAGATATACATGCGTCCGAAGGAGCAATTTCTTCAAATCCGTACATTTGCTGGAGTGGACATAGATGACACCATTTTATGTAGTCACAAATTCAAGCGTCCGACGGAGGAGGTTCTACAAGACTGTCAGTTTGCTGGAGTCTATATAGATTACATCATTTAATGTGCTCAACATACGGAATTCAGACATACAAGCCTCCGATGGAGGAGGTTCTACAAAGTTCTACAAAGGTGACGTAATTGTATGTACTCAATCTAGGGTAGTCACACATTCAAGCGTCCGACTGAGGTGGTTCTACAAAACTGTCCGTTTGCTGGAGACGAACGAACGTCCGACGGAAGAGGTTCTACAAAAATGTCAATTTCCTGGAGTGTATATAGATAACATCATTGTATGTAATAAATCTATGGAAGTTAAACATAGAAGCGTCCTTCGAATGAGGTTCTAGATATCTGTTCATTTGCTGAAGTGTATATAGATTACATCACCATGTGTAGTCAATCTAGGGAAGCCACGCATTCAAGCGTCCGACGTAGAAAGTTCTACAAGACTGTCCATTTGCTGGAGTGTATATACATGCCATCATACTATGCCCACAATCTAGAGAAGTCAGACATTGAAGCATCATTCGTAGGAGGTTCTACAAGACATTCCGTTTGCTGGAATGTGTATAGATATCATCATTGTATGTGGTCTATCTATGCAAGTCAGATATACAAGCGTCCGACGGAGGACGTTCTACATATCTGTCCGTTTGCTGGAGTATATATAGATAACAACAATTTTTGTAGTCAATCTAGGGAAGTCAGACATACAAGCATCCGACCGAGGAGGTTCTAGATGTCTGCCCCTTTGCTGGAGATTATATAGATGACATCATTCTATGTTGCCAATCAATGGAAGTCACACATTCAAGCGTCCGACTGAGGAGGTTCTACAAGAATGTCCATTTGCTGGGGTGTATATAGATGACATCATTGTTTGTTATCAATCTAGGGAAGTCAGACATTCAAGTGTCCGACGGAGGAGGTACTACAAATCTGTCTATTTGCTGAAGTGTATATAGATAACATCAATATATGTAATCAAACGAGTGATGTCAGTTATTCAAGCGTCCGACGAGGTGTTTCTACAAAACTGTTCTTTTGTTGGTGTGTGTATATAAAACATCATTGTATTTAGTCAATCTAGTGAAGTCAGAAATTCAAGAGTCCGACGTAGGATGTTCTACAAAACTGCCTGTTTGCTCGAGTGTATATAGATGATTTCATTGTATGTAGTCAAACTAGAGAAGTCACACATTCAAGCGTCCGAAGGAGCAGTTTTTCTATGACTATCAATTTGCTGGAGTGTATATAGATAGCATCATTTTATGTAGTCAATCTAGGGAACTCTGACATTCAAGCGTCGGACGGAGAGGTTCTACAAGACTGTCCATCTGCTGGATTGTATATAGATAACATCACTGTATGTGGTCAATCCAGGGAAGTCAAACATTCAAACGTCCGACGGAGGAGGTTCTACAAATAGTGTCCATTTGCTGAAGTGTATATAGATAACATCATTATATGAAGTCAATCTATGGAAGTCAAACATTCAAACATCCGACAGAGGAGGTTCTACAAATCTGTCCATTCGCTGGAGTGTGTATAGATAACATCACTGTATGTATTCAATATAGGGATGTCAAACATTCAAACGTCCGATGGAGGAGGTTCTACTAATCTGTCCAATTGCTCGAGTGTATATAGATAACATCATTTAAAGTAGTCAATAGATGGAAGTCTGACAATCAAACGTCCGACGGAGGACATTCAACAAATCTGTCAATTTGCTGGAGTGTATATAGAAAACATCATTGTATGTAGTCAATCTTAGGAAGTCAGACATATAAGCGTCCAACGAAGGAGGTTCTATAAGACTGTCCGGTTGCTGGAGTTTTATAAATGAGATCATTTTATGTAGTCAATCTAGGAAGCCAGATATACAAGAGTCCGCCGGAGGAGGTTCTATAAGACTGTACGTTTGCTGGAGTGTATATAGATAACATCATTATATTGTAGGGGACTTTTCCGAGATTAATTATTCCCTACATTAATTTTGTAGCGGCTGTGGAGATCCGTGCACATGATTAATCCACGGCTTTTTCCCGATGTGTGATGAGAGAAGATCAATGTCAATGATCACACATGTATGTTAAAAAAACCGCGTATGGAATTATAAGTAATCCAAATTGACTGTGCTCTCGACTGCAATAAAATCAAATTTTAACACAAATGAATGTCTGAAACACCAGTCACAGTCAAACTAAATTGTCCGTACTCTAGACGGCAAAAGTAAGAACATTGTTCGCAAAATTGAATGTCCTATGCACGTCACAGTTAAACAAAATTGTCCATGCTCTAGACGGTAGCAAAATGAACGCTGTTTATAAAGTTGCATTCTTTCACAAATGTCTAAATTGAAATGAATATATGCAACCTATTGAAAATACATGACGATATGAACATAGTCACTGTTAAAAGTTGTCACTGAAAATAAATGGATAAAATTCGTTTAGAGACTTCAATGACAAAAATTCACAAATAATTAGTTCACAGTTTGTTATTTTCTTAACTTATGTCATTATAATAATCCATTATTCTCTGAAATTCGGTTAGACATAGTTACATACGAACAGTGAAACCCTTGCGTAAACTGCAAATAATCCAACTGAGCGAAATAAATCCACTGTGACACAATAATCCACCGCATGTTTCATGCGTATTGCGCGCGGGTGTGTATATTTAATAAAAAGCCCTATTAATTACAATTAAAATTGCAGTTCAAGAAATCTCAATTAAAACTGCTTGAAACTAATAGAGATTGTTTTTAAAATCACAGTAAAGAGAAATATTGTGTAAGAACAGAGTTAGATTATTTGACCTTAAAGAGCACTATATTTGTCAACATCAAACATCGATTGGTTGTAACGCGGAGCCGCGTGGTGCATTATGTAGTCAGTCTAGGGAATTCAGACATACAAGCGTCCGACGGAGGAGGTTCTACAAGACTGTCCGTTTGCTGGAAAGTATATAGATAACATTATTGTGTGTAGTCAATCTAGGGAAGTCAGAAATACAAGCGTCCGACGGAGGGGATTCTGCAAATCTGTCCATTTGCGGAAGTATATATAGATAACATCATTTTATGTAGTCAATCTAGCGAAGTCAGACATACAAGCGTCCGACGGAGGAGGTTCTACAAGACTGTCCATTAATTGGAGTATATATAGATCACATCATTGAGCGTAGTCAATCTAGGGAAGTTAGACATTCAATCGTCCGACGGAGGAGGTTCTACATATCTGTCCATTTGCTGGAGAGTATATAGATGACATCATGATTTGTAGTCAATATGGAGATGTCACACATTCAAGCGTCCGACGCAGGACGTTCTAAAAGACTGTCCATTTACTGGAACGTATACAGATAACATCATTTTATGTAGTCAATCTAGCGAAGTCAGACATACAAGCGTCCGACGGAGGAGGTTCTACAAGACTGTCCATTAATTGGAGTATATATAGATCACATCATTGAGCGTAGTCAATCTAGGGAAGTTAGACATTCGAACGTCCGACGGAGGAGGTTCTACATATCTGTCCATTTGCTGGAGAGTATATAGATAACATCATGATTTGTAGTCAATATTGAGATGTCACACATTCAAGCGTCCGACGCAGGACGTTCTAAAAGACTGTCCATTTGCTGGAACGTATACAGATAACATCATTGTATGTATTTAATCTAGGGAAGTCACACATTCAAACGTCCGATGAAGGAGGTTCTACAAGACTGTCCATTAATTGGAGTATATATAGATCACATCATTGAGCGTAGTCAATCTAGGGAAGTTAGACATTCAATCGTCCGATGTAGGAGGTTCTACAAATCTGTCCATTTGCTAGAGTGTATATAGATAACATCAGTATATGTAGTCCATCTAGGGAAGTCACATCTTCAAACGTCAGACGGAGGAGGTTCTACAAAATTGCCCTTTTGTTGGAGTGTATATAAATAACATCACTGTATATAATCAATCTAGGGCAGTCATACATTCAGGCTCCGACGGAGGAGGTTCTACACGACTGTTCATTTGCTGTAGTGTATATAAATAAAATCATTTTATGTAGTCAATCTAGGGAAGTCAGACATTCAAACGTCCGACGGAAGAGCTTCTACAAAACTGTCCATTTGCTGGAGTTTATATAGATAACATCATTTTATGTTGTCAATCTAGGGAAGTTTGACATTTAAACGTCCGATTGAGGAGGTTCTACAAATCTGTCCATTTGCTGGAATGTATAAAGATAACATCATTGTATGTAGTCAATCTAGGGCAGAAGACCGGGAGCACTTGGACGCCCTGTTTTCTAAGCTGGAATAATATGGGTTAGTAATCAAGCCAGAAGAGCGCAGAATTGGTTGCTCTACTGCTAAATTTCTTGGACACTCTATTTCCAAAATTGCAATCCATTCTTTGGAAGATAAGGTCTAAGCAAAAAAAGTTATGCTAGATCCAAGAACTGTACGTCAACTGCGTAGATTTTTGGAGATGTTCAACTATTATTGTCAAAATCTCCTCATATAAAAATATATCAGATTTTAGTTTTTGATATTTCATGTTATCGCTGGTTTGATAAAACATGTTGTTTTAAAAAAGGTATTGTAAAATTTTTGAAATTTCCTCTGTACACATTGTGGAAGACTTTGACCTGTCTTTGGTGATTTTAAGAAAAGAATCTGGTTGAGATTTTGAGTTTAGTGGTACGCTTTGGTGCTTGGTTCTGGTTTGAGACATTTTGATAATAAAATATTGAAGTACGCAAGGAAATTATTATTTTTAATTTATATTTCTGGAAGGATCACAAATTTGATTATGGTAATTGACTTTGATATTTGTTTTCATGGTTTACAAATCTCTTCAGTTATCTGCGGCATTCAGTGAGATGGCGAGCACACTTATAGTCATAATAAATACATAGCAATAAATCTTATTTAACATTATGGCGACCTATAAGAATATTGAGAATACAGAGCAATTATTCGAAGGACTTAAGAAATGTAGTTTAAGTGAATGTTCTGAGTGAATAAGTTGTTCCCAACTAGACGATCTCAAGGTATATATGGGTTATCCGACACTGGCATCTAAGAGGCTCTCTTATGGTTGTGACCAAAGGGCCTCTACACTTATACAAAGTGGCATCTATTGGGTTTATCAGTGATCGATAGTGCAAGCGTTTCTAAACACTGCTCTGCATCCTCACACTTAATGTTGTTATCTATTGAATTAAAATAAGACTTATTACAAACTATTTCTTACAAAAAATGTGAATGCTCACTATCTCACTGAATGGAACAATATACTTTTATGAAAGTGAATACCTCATAAACAGAGAACTACATCAATTTACCCGTGACGAATTTCAGATCCTTCCAGTCATATCAATAAAAATTAACAAGTTTTCGTCAATTCAATCATGTATTTTCAAAATTCAGCAGTGAACGAATTTAATAAAGTAAATCAAGTATATCTGTACCAGTACAAAGCAAAGATGTCATTTCTAACGAAAAAATCTCAAGAAGAATGAATATTAAAATCAACTAAGACAAGCCATAATTTAAACAAAACAAATTCCAAAGAATTTGCTATATTTTTCTTAAACATAACGTTGTTTATTAACCAGTTGTGATTTCAAATTCCAAAAATAAAAAGTCTTATCTTTTATGTGGAATTATCTGACCTCTACAACACCGATGATAATTGAGAAGAATATTATTAAAATATAAAATATTTGTTTGATTTCGAGAATAAACTTTTTAAAATAATTTCGAGAATTTATACTTGATTTTGGCATTCGCCCTTTGTGCCTGATTTGCACGAGCTTGTCATATAGCATCCTTCTTGTTTCTCTTATCAAATTTAAAATTTTTTCTCCAGACTTAACTCTTGATACCATGAGTTTATTTTCTTATTCGAATATTTTGCGCACGGTCAGGAACAGGTAATTTAATTATTCTGTTTTTCGTGTCAAATCTCTCTTGAACAAACGTTTGGTGTGAAGTTTTGCGTATTATGTACACAGTCCTTTTGTCTTTCAGTTAACTAATGATTTATTCTTGTATTTAACATGGAGGCTAAATTTAATTTTGAGGACACTGATGGTATAGTACAATATTATAGGAATGAAAGATTAATCCACCAGTCTCCTACAGATACACCAAGACTAATACAGACTTGACATTGTTGGGTTTCTCATTAGTTAATTGGGTCAGAGCCTCTACAGGAGGTCGATTACTACACATATTAAAATTAATTAATTTTTATTTTTGGATATTTGAAGTTACCGATGGTTTCTTAAACAGACTTTTGTTTTAAAATAATACAATTTTACGGAATTTTCTTTATTTGAATTGTCGAAGTTGATGATTTGTCTTTGTTGAATTACCAATGACACTTTTTGATAGATCGATGTGCTAAGGTACTCTCTTGCTATGTTCAGATACAGCCATACTTGTTTTCCTTTTTTGAATATTTTACAGTAAATTTTGCTAATGACATATTGAATTGGCCAAAAATATTTATTTATACTGCAATCTCGTGACGGGTCTCAAATTTGTCACAGGTTCTCTGATTTTATGATCTAAACTTTCATAAAGATATACTGCGCCAATCCGTGAGACGGTGAGAATTCGTGCTCTGTTTTAATATATAGACTGTAATAAAACGTATTTTGATATAATGCATAGCAGTATTAAGTTTGAGGACACAAAGCAGGTGACGAAGGACATAAGAATGATAGTCTAAGTGAAGTTTCTGAAAGGAAAGTGGAATTTGGTTGTTATAAATTTGGCGATCAATCTTGTTATTTTGGATATAAGACTCTAGCGTCAAAGGCGCTCTCCTATGTTATTGACCAAGGAGCTTCTACAGGAGTATGTTTTCCGACAAATAAAAAGTTACAAATTTGTAAGGTCCTGACCAGAGCATGTGCAACTTTATGTGAAAAGTCATTTTATATCCCCGACATTATATAAATTAATTTAAAATAAAATTCGCAATTTAATTGACTGTCTCAGTACCCTTGAAAATGCACGCTATCCTAAAGGAAATCACTTGCGACCGTCAACTTTAGAGGCCCAACGCAGTTCTCACGTGACGCACACTAACCTGCTCGTTGCTTGCAATTGATCTCGGCATTCTGCTACGCTGATCATCTACGCCTGTCATCTTATTTACGTTTTTACACACACTGTTGCACTAATTAATATAGCTGTTTGTCATGCCAATCCTTATTTTTTCGTATCAAGACATTCGTTATATTTTAAATTATTAATCGGATTTCTACGTTTGCCAGTCTCCTTGCTGATGATACAGATTATGACCAAGATTCATTTTTTCCTTCGAATAATAATTGTCAATTCTTGCATCTTATACTTATTTATCGAGAAGATCAAAAACCCAAGAACAAGACACAGACACCAAATGTCAAAAAGGATTAAACGAACATTAGTTGCGCGGCTAGTGATGACAATTACTATAATCAAGGTTTCAAAATTGATTTAAACACCTGACCCATTATGTACATACATTTTTCAGTATAAACTAAGCATTGGATAGTGTAGTAAAGGAAATTCCTCCAGTAGATTGGTTTCGTACTTATTAGGAATTTATCACATACTAGCCATAATTTGCCACAGGCAGAGTTTAAGACTGGTCACGTCTGCTTTGAAATATTAAGATCCAACCTTGATTATAGTAATTGTTATCACCGCCTGCACAAAAAATGTTCGTTTAATTATATAAATGTCAACTTCAATACCACTTCCCCATATAGTTTGACGTCTGTTCAGTAGTGATAGATTGGGGATGGTTATTTAGAACTTTGGGTCTAAATGGATGCCGTATAAGCTCCATCTTAAAAAGTAATCGAGTAAAATTAGTTTGTATACAAATGAAAATTGTGCGTACTGTAGTGCGCAGCAATGCAGCTCAGTGGTTAGAGCACCAGATTCCGAAGCAGACGTGCCCAGGTTCGAGCCTTGTCCGCGGCAAATTCTGGCCAGTACGTGATCATTTCCCAATAAGGACGAAATCGGTTTACTGGATGAATTGCCTTTTCTACAATGTACAGTTCTTAGTTTATACTGATATTTGTAAGTAATTATTTGGTCTGGTGCCTAAATCATGATTGTAGCCTTGCTTATAATAATTGTTATCACCGACTGCACAACCAATGTTCGTTTAATTATATAAATGTTTATTTAAATACTCTTCCACATGTAGTGTGGTGTCTGTTCAGTAGTGTCAGATTTGGATGGTAGCTGGAACTTTGGTTGTAAATGGATGTCACATGTGCTCAATCTAGAGGAAAAAAAGACTAACCAATTTACATTAGTTAGTTTATAACTGAAAATTGTGTGTAGTGCTGTGTGCGGCAGGATAGCTCAGTGGTTACTGCACGAAATTCTAAAACTGACGTGCCCAGGTTCGAGCACTGTATGAGGCGAATTCTGGCCAGTACATGATGAGTTCCCAATCAGTACTTAACCGGTCTACTGGAGTAATTTCCATTTCTACACTATATAATTCATAGTTTACACTGACTAATATATGTGCTTAATGGGTCAGATGTTAATATAATTTCCTCAACCTTGATTATTGTTATTGTCTGGAAGGATATCTGAACATCCTATTCTGCTCTGGCACTCTGAGTTATCATTAAATTAACCCGTAAATTTTTCTGACTCTCTTAAGAGCCTCCAATGGTACTGCTTGCACTGTAGACTTTTTGGTAAATTGCACAGCAATCTAGCTGGAGCATTAAAATTGGCAACCACGCCTAATAGGTATTTATTTTGCTTACTTCATTTGTTCTTATAATACAAAATCATTGAACTATTAGTATTATTGTTTTGCAATCCCCATCTTAAAACTCTGACTGTGGTGAGTGGTACAGAAAATTCAAATGTCTGATAATTACAAGATCTGACAATACGCATTCTTGAGATCTCAAGTATAATAAATAAAAATAATATCTTGTCATGTCTAGAAATGGGCTGCTCTGGTTAAGGCAAGGCTAAGAGCCGCTCCTTGTCACTAAGATTAATATACAGTAGATCCCACAAAACCTCCATTATCTCGTTTCAAGTTTGGTGACCACCGCTATTTGAGATTTTTTTTAAAATTGGAATTTAACATCCTGCTAATTCTCTCATCGCGCAATTTGTCAATTTTGTCAACAGCGATCTGTTATTTGTGTTCTGCTAAATGTTTGACTTTGGGCAAATTGTGCAACGGAGCTACCCACTCTATTTAATGTTCTACAGTCTACAATCCGTTTTGTTTAGCAAAAATGGTTGAAAAACTGCAAAGTTTTTCTCAAAGATATCGGCGAAGACATTTGTGACTGTAAGGTAGGGTAAACGAATTGATCTAAACACTGAAGATCCAGACATTGTTTGTTTTGACCTCTCGGTGTCTTCTTCAATGGTTTAATTTTGGGATCTAATTACAGAATGAAATGGGTTAAGAATACATTCCGATGAAATGATACTTGATGTCTGTTAGCAAAAAAATCCAAATAAACGAAGATTTCTGTCCTAAAGGTACTGATAGTTCTTTCAACTCCTTAACACATAACGGACTATAATTGGTTGCCCATATTTTCTAATCGAATTTGTGGTAATCTACTTCTACTACATCTGACCTAACTCTGCTTGCTTCAGCATTTGTGCCGCTGAGAAACTCATCTCGAATGATTAATTTGTTGCTGGGGTATGCGACACCGTTCTTCAGTGCATCTTTTGACAGATTTGTTACCACCACCCGCACAATCAATGATTTTTTAAGTTCTTCAAGAACAAAAATCCTCGCTTCATCTCAGTAAATCAGAGTTATATTTCACCAGCACAATGCACTACGTTGCTCTTAAGGAGTATACATTATCTCCGGCCAAACCAACAGCTGCCTAAGTAGTGTTTTCGAAACTACTTTACGAAGGCATTCTAGGACAATCCTAAAGTCCTTTGGCCTCCCCACTACACTTAGTCTCTAAATCTAATGAATTATACGGCGTCTTGGCGTTTATCGCATGTAAAAATCTGTAATCAAAGCCGAGGCAAACACTATTCCCACTATAAATCTATTTTTCGAAAAAATCCGCGGTAGCAATCATTTCTCAGTGGTCGACCTTCGATAACCCCATCTCCATATTTCGGTGCTTCCAGAATATATAGATAAGACTGCCCTCATAATTATTTTAATTTTATTCAATATCTTCACATGACATTTGGTCTCAAGTGAGCCGTTCTGACATTTCAGAGATAACTTACCAATATTCTGTGCAAAAAATCCGATTAATCTATACCTTACCTTGATGACATAATAACCTAGATTATGACCTCGTATGTCACGTCGAGAATCATATAAATCCCTATCACACTAAGCTGATGATGGACAAAAAATCACCTGTGATGAAACTTAAATTTCAACCACATTCGTTGATTTCTTCGGCATCGTATTAAATTTAAAATTATTCCTCCTTTAATTTCGAAGGCTAAAACGATCAAGAAAATTCCGTCTTAAAATACTTTGGAGGACCTAAAATAAATTTTGGAAGTTCTAAACTAATATCACATATTCCTTCCCGGCCTATCAAAACAAATATTCCTGTTATGTTGGCAGCTGTGATCGACTGATGACAAACAAGTGCCTCGTCAATCAACCAAGTTCATGGGAGGATGTACCCATTGTCTACTCACGGGTACGCAGCCCCACATGCCAGTTATACCCGCCAGCCTGCTGAAAATTCTTTCGTTCTTCAATCACTCAATTTGTCACCCAGGTAGTAATGCGACTATCAAACTTTTAACTGATCTCTTCAGTGGTAATAAACATAGGCAGCCACTAAGCTATGGTGCTCCGTGTGCAATACATGCCTAACTAATAAATTTATTTGGCATACACATTCTAAGTTGTAAAATTTACTAACAACACCATGTCAAGCTATTAGTCTCATCGACATAGTTCATCTTACTCAAGCTTGTAACTACATTTTAACCATGACCGTTAGATTTAATCGATGGCCTGCGGTGTTGGACGTCGGCGCCTTTGCTGCAGATTAAGTCATTAATGAACTTATCACTGTATGGAAAACACATTATTGGGTTCCGGACTACAATGTTACTGATATAATTAAATGATTCTCTCCCGTTTACTTCAGAGAAACCTTGCGCTTCATGTTATGCACTTTACGCCAAAGCATCTCCAAACATCCACTGTCTAACTGTATGGTATGTAAAACGCATACGGAACTCAAAACCGTTTTACCATCTTCATCCATTACTAGCAACTGTGTCTACGCAAACCTTTTGTACTTATTACAATGCATTCTCATAAAGGCAAATCTATTGGCACATCTGCGCCACAACCTTTGTATTGCATAGACGTACTCATTTCGATTCAGCTCTTATGTGTACTATCCGCACAGGATGACCCAGACGTTGACTTCGACTTCATTTCAGTAATCCATCAACCAAGCAGCCAAGAATAGCTCTTTGTCCAGTCTTTATTCTTCCGAAGCTCCACAACTGCATAAAATTATTTGTTCGTAACGAGAATTGCAACCTAAGAATCGTGGTACTTACTTAATTTTACATAGACATCCTAAATGTTTCATTATCATGCAAGTAGCGACACTTACTTCGATAAGCATAGTTAGTTTGAAACATTTTATGGAACCGCCTGATCTAGGCTATAAACACATATCGACATGCGTTTCAAGCTCGTCATGCCAACAGTCTCAACCACGTATTTACTTAATTTGCAATATGTGCAACGGATATACTTATTTTCTACGTCTTGTCATTCTTCTTTGTGTCACATGTGTGCTGCCAGATGTGCATTTCGATCATATATTTGGAGGTCGCACATGATTGGTTGATAGTTTTTGCGCTTTCTCTTTGGTCCTGTGTCATAGGCGCTACAGAAACTTTGTCTGAGAACAGTTGGTTTCACCATTTGAGACAAGTTGGTGTGAACTATGAATCATGTGTATCAATATGAGTTGATCAGGTCACGTGAAATAGAGCGCAAGTGGAATGTATGGAAACAAAGATGTGATTCATAGACAAATAAAGCGTAAATAGAACAAATTCTATCAGTTAAACCTAGTGCAATTTACAAAAACTACTTGGTTAAAGCATCAGGCATGAGGAGCCTCAAATGAATGTAAATGGAAATATATCGCTAGGTTCAGACGTTTCAATAAAATTAATTTAAGTCGAGACTGTCTTGATATAAACGCCAGTCCCACTATATAAATACATTTGTCAATATGAACTAACAATTTTATATTGTTAAAAGGCAATTCATCCAGTAGACTGATTTCGTTCTTATTGGGAACTCTTCGTGTAGCGTCCAGAATTTGCAGCGGACAGGGTTTACACATTGGCTGGAATGCTGTAACCACTGAGCCACCACGCAGCAGGATACGCAAAATATTTAGTTATATACTTATTAATGTTCATCTGTTATCCTTTTCTTAAGGTGGAGCCTATATTACATCCTTTTAGACCTAAAGTTCCAACTAACAACCTGCAAGCTTTCATTCTATAACAGATAAAACGCTACCTGTGGAAGTAGTATTTAAATGAACATGAATACAGTTAAATCAGGATTGCTTCAGAGTATCAGCAAAGCGCATAAGTATATCGGTTTCACGTCAGAGTTTTAGGAAGATGATTGTCTTTCTTTATTAGATGTACTAATAAAGAAAGTTACCAATTGTAAATAAGTTAGAAAAAATTACCATAAACCAAACTAGTCTGCACAGTATTTACATTAAAGCAGTTTTGTACCGTTTCAGTATAAATTATCAAAAGTTCGTGGCTGTTTTTCAAAAATTGACAGGTTGGTTAGTCAAGATTCAAAAGAAAATGAATATAATAAAGAAATTAATGAATTAATGTCTAATGGCTATCCCAGACAATTAATTGAATCAATTATTAAAAGGGGAATTAAACAGAAACAGACGTATTACGGGCCAGAAAAGAAAACAGTCTACGTAAAAATCCCATTTGAGTGGGATGCAGTTTCCTGGATGGCAAAAAAGAAAGTTGAAGCGGCATTGACACGTACTTTTAATGCAGCTAAACTCCGAGTGTTATTTAAGGTCACACACTTGCCTTTACCAGCAATCAAAGAGAAACAACCCTTAATGTCGACATCATATACTATTTAAATGCGCAAGTTGTCGAACAACTTACGTAGGCCGATCGACCAGATGGTTAATTACTCAAATGAGAGAACATTGTAACTTAAACGCCTGTTTAAATGAAATGGTGAATACACGTCTGTAATTGCGCAACACATCATCGAAACATCGCACATATGTTCTCCAGACGTAGCATTTATTATAATTACAAAATGCAATAGCAGAATGAAGTTTGCCACATACGAAGCTTTATGGATAAACAAACTGCAGAAGAAGCTTATTCGGGCATTGAAATTGACCTGAAGTTGATAAACGCAATTGATTGTTTGTTCACTTATTTCACACTCTCTCCTCGTTTACTTTTTCTGTTTTGTTTGACCTTTTAATTTAAATATTAATTGATGAGCATTTGTAGATATTTCAGATGAATATGAGAAAGAACCCGTTCTTATATGTCATAAAATGTCTTTTTCTTTTTGTGCATGGAAAGAGTACTATAAAAACTTTTGTATGGAAGCCGGGTACAAAACTGCCGTGTGGAGCTGTGCAACCATGAAGTAGACAATTGGTATACTTTTCTTCTCCGATCTCTTACTTTGTAATCCATGAGTTTCAGGTCATGACATACCGCTCAGAATTTTGTAGAGCGATCATAAGCAATGAACACTAATCCGGGGAATTTACCGAACAATGCAGACAGACTTTACAAAAGAGTAAAACTTTAGGTGGTTTTAGTAACAGTTTTTCAGATCATGCATATGAAAGAATCAGTGGGATCTTGATCGTCGTCTATTCTTTACGTCTGTTGGAATATTATTTGATTGAGTTCTGATTTACCTACGACTGTTTTCATGGACCTCACTAAAGACAAAATCCTGTCATCCTGCGGGCAGGGAAAATTCGATGATGTAGTACCTAACTTGAGTTCTAAGACCATAAATTACAAATTGCATAATATGTTATCTAGTAAAAGGTAAGTTTGTAAAAGTTTGGTGAGTAGTTTAAAAATCTAAAAACGTTTATTAATAACAAAAAAATTGGCTTCATAATCTAAAGTCTTGGTCTTGTCTTTGGACCGTTCAAAATACTAAGCATCGAAGATTTGACATGTCTAACCGAGCAATTTTTTTATAAACTTCTCATAATTTGCTTGACACAGCGAAGATAACACGACGCCCTGAAGGCCAGCAATAGAGTAGGACAGCTTTCTTATTGACATAAATCTACGGTAAATCTTACGACAAAACAACAAAGGAACCTTGCGAATAAATTTGATAGTTTCGGCTTGCTGTCATAATCTGAAAACGAGACAAACTCGAAGTCTACGCGCATGAAAATTAATTTATAATCCTCATTCGATTCGGAAACAGCAACATTTATAATTTGCCGGGTTCCGCTTATAATTTTTCGGGAACGCGAATGCATAAAATAAATATATAAAGTTTTGAAATTTGAAAACCTAAAAAACACGTGTTTCATTAATAAACTGCAATTTTGGTTTACCAACCAACGGAAAATTCCCGTCTGAAAAGCTTATCTAAGAAGGTCACAAAGTCAAAACCCTTGTACGTTTAGTTAAATGAATTTGTGTTAGAAAAACAAGTGAAATCAGCAAAAAAACAACAGTTTCTCTGCTTCCCTAGCGCGCTCGCCATTTATAACGCCCCAGCTAGATAAATGTGCAAATTTACATTGTTTACATTTAGTAAACAACACTATTGGTGTTGCGCACCTAGTAATAAATAATTTCAAATATCACCAGATGTATAAACCAAAGACAGCATGAACGAAACGTTTAATCTCGTGTGCATTCGTTTAGTGCTTACTGGCGACTCATCAGTAGGATCAGGTACTGCGCCACTTTATCCACGATATATTTGGATGAGGAAAGTGGGGAAATAGGATGGTGCAATCTGCTAGACGAATTTGTAAACCTGCAGTAGTGAAGCTAACTTCATATAAAGTCTCTACATTGCGACTTCAATGCTAACTCACTCTATATAACATATATCGAGACTGTAAAGGTTACCAACACTGTGGCTATTGTGTCACTACCCGATTTCAACACTATAGTAACGAAAAGATACACGGTACATACACTATGGTTACCGAGTCGATACATGGTTCCAACTCGATGGATTTCAATGTATGCTATTGTTCACCAAACTTGAGATTTAGAACTTTATCTGAACACCCGTTAATCCAGTAAATCCGTACACTCTGGCAATGCTTAATATTAGTTATCACATTTCGCGGTAATCATGACATCAATTAATTAAATATATAACAGCTAGTTAGTGTTTGTGGCAGGGAATCAATATATATGCAATTGTTGTTTTGCGCACCCAGTAACGTATTAGTTCTACTATGACCAGAGGGATAAACCAAAGACAGCATGAACGGAATATCTAATCTCATGGCGACTCATTAGTAGGAGCCGGTATTGCGCAATTTACCCATTATATATTTGGGTGAGGAATAGTAGATATTCGTAAACTAGTCGATTTTATGAAACAGGATGTGGCAATTGCTGTATTGAAGGCCTTGGTGAGTTTTCCTCATAATCTGATGTAACATCATCGTGGCTGCAAATCGTAGAAATCCTATTACTAATTTTGATAACGATTTCGCAGAAGCGCAACAACAAAATTTCAAAAAATACATGAGATTAGTGTGGCTGATGGTAAGCTGTGCCAATGAGACAGCGTAGACATTCAACGCAGAAGACGAGAGCTTATGCCCGTTGTAAACATGTCATCGTGTGATGCGTTGGAACAGCACTGCGCTTAAACAATTGCAGGTTACAAGCGATTGGCTTATATTAGTGTCGCATTGCTTACTTTCTTATTCTTTTAGTGTCATTCAATGAAATTGCGCATCTAATTTGAGCACATTAACAAAGTGATGACGATATAATTTGACACTAAAACATGTAATGATAAACTTAGGTCACCGTGACTGATTGAATAGAATTTTCATAAATGAAGAAAATATTCGTTTCAATTCGATAAAATTCCTTTGTAAAACCATTTTGATTGTTTATATTTTGTGGAATTTTGTTTAATTTCAGTTTATCTGTATCATTGCCTAACTTGTGTGTGCATTTCTGATTGAGTGATGCAGGTATATTGCTTTTGATTTGTAAATCGTAACGTCTTGAATTAACATTGCAACAGTTATAATTTTGGTCTTATTCTGCACTATATAATGCTGTTAGAACGAGGTTATTTATTCATTCGAGCATATTGTATATGTTAGAAACGTTTAATTTAAATATTCTGATATTCATGCCAAATCGCTTTCTTCAATCTGCTTGTGTACAGAGTTTAATTAAAAATACTCAGTCTGGTGCCCACTATATGGTTAATTAACTACAATTGCTTTTATCATGGAAGCATGTCTTATATTTGAGAACAAAAAAGGCATTATTGGAGGAGTCAGATTCCTGAGCCTAAGACTAATTCATTAAACTTCAAGGCCTACATTGATCAGAACAGACCAGACACATACAAACTCTCCCAGACTGATAGGAGCATTGCGTTCTTGGGGCTCCCAGAAAATAATAAAAAAGAGCCTTTACAAAATATGGTAACCACGCCAAAACACATATAAGCAGTCTGTTGCTGAACTTATCTGGATTTGAGACGCTCAAATGATGTTTAAAGTTTACCTTATTGGTGACTCCATGGTTCAATTTATTGCAGCATGGATGGCTCTTAGGGCCACTATGATCGGTTTCAGATAAATAATCACGGCAAAAACTCCAACCAATGCTTGAATGTAATTGAACATTGTGCAGCGCTGATTATACTTGTTTTTTTTCGGAATTTTGCTTATTTGGGACAATTGATAGCACTGATTTTGAGTTACCAGTTGCCGAGCATTGAAGAAAATATAATCCTGAAAATTAAACAGACATGTGCGAATTATTTAGCTTAGACAGGGTGGGGTGTCAAGGACCTAGAACTTTTATGAATGATTGGGCACATTTTTTCCGAGTTGAATACTTTTCAAACTGTAGTTAATTTAATTTCTGTAGCTGAAATACCAGCCTGGATTAGATTCAAGTTAGTGGGTTACAAAATTGTGAATGAAGATTAGCAAAGTGTACTCCTGGGTTTGGATAGTGTTTGCACGCTAGGAATATATGTTATATATATCCTCTATTAAACCAGAGCTTTCTGCTTCATCACGTAATTTGTTATGAGGCTTATTCAATTTTAGATCTCAAGAAAGTTTTTATCAGATACTGATAGAGGAACGTTCTCTTCCACTCACTGCAGATAAATTTCCAAAATGTGGATCGCATGAATGATTTTGAATGCGGTATGCTCTAAAGAATGTCAGTTAAATATTCCAGAATTGTGTAAGTATTTGGAAACGGGTCTGTCCAGGCTGCAACAATATGGAATAGTCGTTAATCCTAATAAGGGCAAAAAGTGTTGTTAATCGGCTAAATATCTTGTACATAACATTCCAAATAGAATATATAATAGAATGTAGAATATGTGTATTTTGATTGAAACCACACATGTTCCATCAAATAGATAACAAACTCAGAAAATGTACGACAGATAAAAGGCATAAATCACAAATATACCCATTAAATCTTATATAAATAAGTAAGTTTCAATAATTTTGTCATAGGCTTTATCAACACCTTAACATCCTGTGTTAATATCACTGCATACGCGATGTCAATTTTTGATACAATTATTATAATAAAGACAAAAAAGCCGTCGCTTTAATGAATTACTTTTATACAATAATTGATGATACAAATAATAATAGAGTTTCATCGATGATATTATTGGAAAGATCAAGCTACATTTCAAATTTATTATTACGCATAAGTAAGCACAATGAGTAGCAATTGTTTATTTGTAACGATAGCTAATATGATGATATAATGCACAGCTTTCACAATATAACAATACAGATAGTATAAACAATATTTCAAGAAGATTCTTTGCTGGTTACATTTATCCTAGATTTTTTTTAACAACGAAAAACTGTTGTCATAATCAAAATTCAAATGTTCAACAGGATTTTATGTATTTCCTAGTTCAGTACATAAAAATTTGAAAGATCTTTAATTGAGACGTTTCTCAAAGCTCTTTTGGCCATGGATTGTAAATTTTATAAATTTTTGAAAAAGAAAATATATTTCCGCAATATTTTTCACCAAACGAAGAGAGATCGCCAAATCTTCAGACCTAGTTCCTAGTGGATATGTCTTCTCGGATTCATATATGCTCCCGTCCACGGTTTTAAATAGAATACTTTAATGCAATAGTACAAACTCCGAAACCATAAAGTTTACAGTGATAAAAACTTCAATATACTGGAATGTTTGGTTCAGGACAAAGGGTTAATATTTTTCACAATTTTTTGTTGTACAGTTTCTATCTTATTTGACAAACGTTTTTTCCTTGTATTCCAAGTAGCGGCCTAATTTGGGCAATATATATTTGTAATTGTACATCATTCGATAAAATATTTTTCTTAGTAAGCGCCCATCTGTTATTAGTGCAGCTAACTTTTTTTTCAATATGTCTCTCAGCAGAAATTTCACATTGAATATATATGCGAAAACCATTAATTTCTTTCTGAAATTTGATCTCAAAAACATCAATTATCACATCATCAGGAAAATAAACATAATTAAATTCTGTTCTATTGTAGGAGGTTTTGCTGTTAATGCAAGAGGCTCTGCGAGCCAGGTGTTTATTTAGTGGGATATTTCCCTCCTACCTAATATCTGGTAGCTGTTATTACGATCCGTGTTCATGATTAATCCGTGAACCTTTCCCGAAGGGTGATGTGAGAAGGCTCAAGCACAAAGTCATTGTTTTATTATACAAAACGTTGCAAAGCAAAGATAAGCATCGTATAAAAGTAGTCACAATAAGAATAAAAGATGAATCCAAGTTTTTCGTTCTTACAATAATCCACTGTATGCTAGGTTTTGAGTGTCAAATCACATAAATCCATTTTCATGGTGGTTGATATCCCCACCCGTTCCATGATCAGTCCCTGACATTTTCCGAAGGGTGAAGTAAGAAAACTCATCCATTTTCAGACGTTTATTGCAAGTGGTGTAGCTAAGCATGAATCAATTCACAGTTAAACAAAACGGACCGTGCTCTAGACGGCAACAAAATGATATATTGTCAACACAATTGAATGTCTTATACACAAGTAATTATCAGGAACACAAACGTCTGAATCGTGATGAATACATGTAAATAATTGAAAATATATGATGATATAAATCCAGATTGATTAGCAATTTAGTTTAAAGTCACTGGTAAATATTGTCACTGATAATTGATGGATAAAAATCGTGTAAAAACAGTCTTGAAAAAACATCACAAATAATTATTCCACTGTTTGCTAGGTTTTAAATGATTTAATTATAATAATCCATTGAACTCTGATGTCCTGATGCGTAGAATCATATCTGAACAGTAATTAATGGTGTAAATTGAGATTAATGCAAAGAAAGACAATAAATCCACATGGGCACTATAATCCACCGCATGTTACCTGCGTATTGCGCGCGGGTGTGTATATTTATTAAACAAAACCCTATTAATTACAATTAAATTTGCAGTTCAAGAAATCTCAATTAAAACTGCTTGAAACTAACAGAGATTGTTTCTAAAATCACAGTTAAGAGAAATATTGTGTAAAAACAGAGTTAGACTATTTGACCTTAAAGAGCACTATATTTGTCAAAATTGAACATCGTTGGGTTGTAACGCGGAGCCGCGTGTTACACTATTACCTATTTTAATGCAAAATATTTACAGTGAATATTAATGTCCAAATTCCTGATTTCTTGCAGAATTTGGATCTGAAAGACATCATTAATCACAGCATCATGAAAGTTATCATAATTAAATTCTTTTTCATATATTCCTTAAATGGAATTTGCGTTTGCGTATTGCTGTCATCGTTCAAGCTGACTATTGTTAGCACTCGTAGGTCGGCAAAATCTTGATTCCTTTACATTTGCAGGTGCACAGCTTGTTTTATTAATTTATTGGTTGGTTCTCACTAGTCCCGCGCGGCTGAAGCGCTGTTTATACTGCTTGTCCTCAAATGAAGATTTTCCAATTTTTTCATGAATTTTTGTGACTTCGTTTCTAATCCCATCTCCCTGGTTGACACCATACTCACAGAAAAAAATCAACTTGTGGCAAAATTGGTATCCTCATTCAAGACAGATCTATTTATATTTATTTTAATTCCTAAAGTATTTTTTGTGTCTTCCCCAATATCCGGAATTACTAACTATTCTCTTATACTGACAAATATACACGAAGCTACCCACATATACAAACCTATACACGCATATATATGTACTCTTATCTAAAGTGATATATATAGATTAAATTTAAATAAATTATATAGATTGAAAAATACGCCTAACCGTAATGTCACGATTTTATAAATGGCTTTTCCGAGCGCATAGATGGATAAAAATATTTCCATTTACTTTATATTACAGTTATCCTCAATTCCCGGTATACATAATCTACTCCAATTTGCAATAGTTTATGGAGAGATTGAGGTTAGCAAAACTGTTGATAGAATATATTAGTAATTCCAAGTTTAGAAAAGACCGAATATGGGGTCTACAATAACGAATGATATATCGGCTAAATAATCCTTTATTTATCTTCATATCCTTTATAAATTTATTAATGTACAGAATTTATAAAATATCCAAATTTCTATGCCACGAAATATGAAAATGCACCTATTTTATCGATTATACATTAAGACTACTTACCACTTTACTGACATTATTAGTAAATATAAATTATTTGAGAATGATAGACTGGCAAATCTGGATATGTTATCGCTGTATACCAACATTCCGCTGCAGGTCTTATTAGAGTGTGTCCAACGTTGTCTAACACAATATCATGAAATATTGGAAACGTGGATTGGAAGAATCTAAGGTAACTATAAATCTGACTAAGAGAACGCGATTATATGTTTGAGATAACAAACGGAAAAATTTAGGTGTTCTATTGAGTTATATGGAATGTGATTAAAGAAAGGTGTATTTCGGCTGATATATAAAAGTTCTTGTGAATTGTGCAAATTGGGGCGTATACAGGTTTACTTATATGTTGATTTAGATATTAAAGTTATATATGGCTGGTACACGTATATATATATATATATATATATATATATATATATATATATATGTATATATATATATATTGAAGGATTTGAAAAAACTTTAAAAAGATTTGGGAGGATCTCACATGGTTCCTTATAGGATTATTTAGGTTATTTTATTATATATGGTGCTTAAACGTAAACATATACATATATATGGATGGATATTATTATCAATTTGAATAAAATATGGAGGAACCTACATGGTTGCTTATATTATTATTTAGATATGCATAATATATATGCGGTTTGCATACATAAATATGAATAAATATTAAGATATTCATATTAGATGTGGGGATAAACCCCATTTATTGTTTTATGCTTATTTAGATATGTACACTAAATATCATGTATATATACATATATATGCATATATGTTTATATATTGATGGCCATTTGGATTCTTCTATAAGATGTGAGAGGAACTCACATGGCTGCATATATGTTGATATAAATATCCATAATACATATGGTGTGCAGACGTGTATATTTATGAATATGTATATATCTATATAAAATGAAGATATATATATATATTGATATATACACATATATATGTATATATAAGGATATGAATATATTTAAATAAGTGTTGGGAGGATCTCACATGTTTCCTTATTAAGTTAGGCCTATTGTATAAGGTGTGTATACCTTAATATACACGTAAGAATACTATTATTTATTATGTAAGATGTGAGAAGAATTTACGTAGTTTCTTATATTTTCATTAAGAAATACATAATATATGCAATAGGTGTATATATGAATGGATATTAATTTGTAAGTTTTGGGTATAAATAAATTCATATTATATATATATATATATATATATATATATATATATATATATATTGTAATGTTTCTGATATATTATATACTCATTGTGGATCACATTAACACACTTTGTTACTTATACGTATATTCGTATATCCACATAGATATGTATATGTTTTTATATTCATATTAAAATGAAAAATATATTTATATAGGATATGAATAAAAATAAACCTGCAGAACCCAAGCCATTTTGTATACGCCCTCGGAGTTATACATCAAGGTAATTCAACAAATACATTATTTGTGATAGTGATTCATAAAAGCCATCACTAATTTAATTTCTGATAGATACGTATGACCGAATATGTCGATAGACGTACGGGCTTCGGAACGAGCCTGTGTCCATTGTAAAACCTATAAGATTTGGAAACACAAGAACTAAGTTCAAAAAAATTGGTGTTCTAACCGTTCATTTGAAGCATGGTGATTTTAACATAGTCGAGATACAAGAATTCAACGTGCAAAAGTACATGCTCACAATGATTGATCGTTTAACTCGTCAATTTAAAGTGACGATTTTAAAGGATATGACAGCAGTGGTATTCTTGATCACATTGCTACATAAAAGGACGACACGATATGACGTACGGGCAAGGGTCACTTACGATCGCAATAGTAAGTTTATATCGTAGTATTTCATTATATTCTTAAATATCATGGCAAGTTTGTGAGCTTGAAGTAAGCACCAGACCCATTGTATTTTTCTTTCCATATATATGCATTGCAGTTTGATCCTCGCTAGTCATTTTTTCGTCGTACTCTGATGATCATCATGGAAGGTCGAAACGCATCAGTGCGTTGCGGCTGGCGGTAGTTTTGCTATAAAGAAACAATTTATTTATAAATTTTTAAACACTGTGGCTGATTGCAACGAAATCAATTTCTGTTTAAATAATTTCAAGCATGTTCATTGTTGAATTGTACATGATTTCAGTTTATCTTTACTT
Source organism: Eudiplozoon nipponicum (assembly GCA_029291075.1). Classification (NCBI taxonomy): domain Eukaryota; kingdom Metazoa; phylum Platyhelminthes; class Monogenea; order Mazocraeidea; family Diplozoidae; genus Eudiplozoon; species Eudiplozoon nipponicum. The sequence goes on along the minus strand of JAQBSW010006579.1, from coordinate 7,416 downwards.
TTGCCTGATTATCTCTTATATATATATATATATATATATATATATATATATATATATACTACTGGAGTTGAAGGTCGAAAGTAGAAGTATGTGTTGAAAAATTTGCGTGAATTTAACCATAAGCAAATGATTTAATAATTCGATAATCCAAAAATGGAAGAGAAAGTAATGACGATAAATGACACTCATTTAGATTCTGTGAGAATTAACTGAAGTTTGCTTATGTGTGTTTAATGCGTCTGAACGCAAATGATTATATATTTTGCACGTCTAATCTATGAATAATTTGTTCTAAGGGGGCTTTTGTATTGCTATATATAAGTCTAAGTAAAAAAAATAGAAGGATAGAATATTATTATGTAGGGGTATTTTAACGGGGTAGCTATCTAGCTCGTGATGTTTTACCCTTCCTACATAGACCTGGTAGCTAAAAAACGATATATTGCCAACACATGTAATGATCAATTCACAAACGTCTGAATTGTGATGAATACATGTAAAAGATTGAAAATATATGATGATAGAAATAAAGTCACTGGTAAACATTGTCACTGATAAAAATAGTCATGAAAAAAACTGCACAAATAATTTATCCACTGTTTTCTATGATTTTAACTTATTTAATTATAATAATCCGTTGAACTATAGAATTTGTGGATGTGATTGAGGAACATCTGATATCCTGATGCATGAAATCCTATCTGAATGCAAAGAAAAACTATCGAATCACTTATACACTATAATCCACCGCATGTTCCCTGCGTATTGCGCGCGGGTGTGTATATTTCTTAAACAAAACCCTTGTAACGACACAAGCTAATCGCCGACATATTGCGTAAATTAAATTCAATTTTATTTACATTGCACCAATGAGAAAAAAGCTAAACTTGTCGTTAACCAATAGTGTGCAATTAGACAATGGCATGGCTATTTAAGCACGGCAAATTTACCATGCAAGTCAGTTGTCGCATTTGCCTTCTGCTTTGCGTTACGTGTGCGTGCTGTCGGCTGTCATTACCTACGCTGGTTATTAGATCTGTTCCAACAACAATTGGCAACATCCGTGACTCATCTTGTTGCGGTACAACCAGCGAGACGAGCCAATTAATCCAGAACTTCGACGAAGTTTTCACATCGAGATTACAACGCAACAACAAAAGGAACCACAGCCAGAGTCAACCCAAAGTTCTTTGACAACTTCACACTGAAGAAACATTCTCGGCATTTGCCGGAGAACGCAAGACCGGCCCTGTTAAGGGCCCCCTATCAGAACAATAACTCTATATCCATAGCACCTTAACCGAGTTTGAAGCCGGCTCATTTACACCCTATTAATTACAATTAAAATTGCAGTTCAAGAAATCTCATTTAAAACTGCTTGAAACCAATAGAGATTGTTTCTAAAATCACATTTAAGAGAAATATTGTGTTTAAAACAAATTTAGATTATTTGACCTTTAAAAGCACTATATTTTTCAAATTGAACATCGTTGGGTTTCTTGTGTATAAGACATTCAATTTTGTTGACAATATCTCGTTTTCTTGCCGTATAGAGCACGGTAAATTTGGACTAACTGTGATTTTTTTCTTTGCAACATTGTGTACAATAGACGCAGGATTATTCGACTTAGCCTTCTCACATCACCCTTCGGAAGCTGTCTCCAAACACAGATTATCCCCGGCCGACGTTGATCCAAATGACCCGCTGTTTCGCGATGTTGGCCTATCAGGCGGAGAAGAGACGATGATTCCACCTCCAGACAGTTTTACTGACTACGGACTGATGCCCGACATCTGACCAGCAACCGAGACAACTAACGCCGTCACGCCGCCGCGAGAGATAGAGGAACCAGAATCAGTGTCGACAGAGCCAGCATCAGTGGTTACACATTACGGCAGAGCAATAACAACTCCTGTAGGGTTAGCCACCTTCGTTGTGTACTAATTTTCATTGTCGGGGGGTGTATGTAACACGCGGCTCCTCATTACAACCCAACGATGTTCAATTTTGACAAATATAGTGCTCTTTAAGGTCAAATAATCTAACAGTTTTTACACAATATTTCTCTTAACTGTGATTTTAGAAACAATCTCTGTTAGTTTCAAGCAGTTTTAATTCAGATTTCTTGGACTGCAATTTTAATTGTAATTAATAGGGTTTTGTTTAATAAATATACACATCCGCGCGCAATACGCAGAGAGCATGAGGTGGATTATAGTGCATAAGTGTTTCGAAAGTTTTTCTTTGCATTCAGATATGATTTCATGCATCAGGACATCAGATGTTCCTCAATCACATTCACAAATTCTTTAATTCAATGGAGTATTATAATTAAATAATTTAAAAACCTAGCAAACAGTGGATTAATTATTTGTGATGATTTTTTAAGACAGTTTTTACACAATTGTATTCTATCCATCATCAGTGACAATATTTACCAGTGACTTTATTTATATCATCATATATTTTTAATCATTTACATGTATTCATCGCGGTTCAGACGTTTGTGAATTGATTATCAATTGTGTTGACAATATATCGTTTTGTTGCCGTCTAGAGCACGGTACATTTTGTTTAACTGTGAATTGATAATTGCTTGAGTATAAGAAATTCAATTTTGTTGACAATATTTCGTCTTGTTGCCGTCTAGAGCACGGTCAATTTGGACTAACTGGGATTTTTTTCTATGCAACATTGTGTACAATAGGCGCATGATAATTCGACTTAGCCTTCTCATATCACCCTTCTGTAAAAGGTCAGGGACTAATCATAAGCACGGGTCTCAACAGCAGCTACCAGGTCTATGTAGGAATGGTACAACATCTTACCTTAGCTATCCCGCAAAATATCCCCTACAATAGAACAGAATTTAGTTATGCTTATTTTCATGATGATGTAATTACTGTTGATTTTGAGATCAAATTTCGGCAAGAAATTAATTATTGGTCATAATTATTAAATGTACATTTTCTGCTAAGAGACACATTGAATGAAATTTTAGCTGCGCTAAGAACGGATGGGCGCTTATTAAGAGAAATATATCATCGAATGGTGTACAACTACAGATGTACATTATTTGAATTAAGCCGATACTGGAATATACCGCCGCTACTTGGAATCCAATGAAAAATTATTCGTAAAATAAGATGGAAGCTGTACAAAGAAAATTAGTGAAACATATTAGCCCTGTCTCCTACACTATATACACTAGTACATTACAGTTTGTATCACGGCAAACTTCATGGTTTCGGAGGATGTGCTAATCCATAAACGTTTTCTAGTTGAATTAGTGAACTGGTGCCTGTATGACTCCAATAAAAAAGATTCATGAAGTTGGAACATCTCGCGGTCTCTCCACCTATGGTGGAAAATGGTGCGGGGAGGTTATTTTCTTTTTTGAAAATTTACAAAATTTACAATCAATTGCGAAAGGGGCTCAGGGAAACGCCTTCATTTAAGATGTCTTTTACAATTTTATGTATTGAACTAGAAAAAACATACATTCCTATTGATTCTCTTAATTTGATTATGGTAATACTTTCTCGTGGTTGAACAAATGACAAGGATAATTGTGATCTGCATCATCTAGTATTTGTATTATTATATTGAAAAAGTTATGTGTTAAATCAACACATTAGGAAATATTAAAAATAAACAATTACTAGTCATGGTTCCCATTTATGCACAATATTACACTCGAATTATATATTATTATTTCCAATTAGCAGGTATGGAAATCCGATGATAAATCTAATATTATTTAAATCATCAATAGTTTTATAAATGCAATTAATTAATAGGACGTTTTTGCCTTTATCATAATAATTTTATCAAAATTGCATAGCGTATGCAGTGACATTACTGCTGATTTTTCAGATATTGATATATCAAACTATTGAGATTTACTTATCTATACGAAACTTAATGGACATATTTATATGGTATTATATCTATTATATATTTTACATTTTTCTAATATTATTATCTATTTGATGGAACATGTGTGGTTTGAATCCATATAAAGATATTCTATTCTATTCTTTTCTATAATGGAATGAGAAGACCTATTTGGTAAATTTGTGTACGCAATTGAAATATTCGAATATCAAATTAATTGTTTAACATCAGGCGGCGACCAGAATATGACCGTGAAGCCTTAATTCGATTAATAACGTAAATTAATTCTATATAGCAAAATCTTCCCCATTTAACTATTAAACTTACGATCCAAAATTATTCTTTTTTAATACAATTTTTAGGTATTGTTTTATTCCATTTCTAATTTTAACATTAATTGATTATATATTGTGGCTAATGGTACTTGTTTAATATATAGGATACATGTTCTTTTGAAGGTATTTGGGTAGTTAGCATTAAATCATCTTGGCTCAACTTTACCTTCTGGCTTTTCTGTATATCAACATGGATTTACACGTGATCGTTCTTCCACGACAAATATTATGCGTAAGCATTTCGGAATCCGAGATGAAAAACATTTATGTATTAATAGTTTTCATACATATCTCAAATGCAATTCATTATCCGTATAATAAAAACATGATTATTCAATTTATTAATAAACAATTCAGACGGCTGGAATCACGTCATGAATATCGCAGGGACAGAGTTTTGGTCCGGTTTCATACAAAATTGTATTTTTGTCTATAGAAAATATTGTCTTATGTCGTCAGTTAAATAAAATTAGTGATTATTTGTCCGTTGTCTCTTCTACAGATTCAAATAATATTGAATATTCAATGAGTAATATAACACTTGATATTGAATATGTAAGAAAAACTTAATAAAGCATGGATTGAATATTAATTATAAAACGCGAGTGTTAACAATTGGTTCTCAAAGTCTTCTAAATTATGCATACCTCCATAATTCATTGGTTGATGATATTATCGAAATCCGATTATAATATATGTTATGGATCTTGGTGTTACTCGCCAATTTAGAATTTCTGCTTAAAGGTACGTTGACAAGAAAGGGGGTTGCTAAAATTTATTAGACATTGATAATATAAGTATACAATCTAAATAATTACAACTACAAAATTATACTATTTGGATTAGGCCCACCTTGGAATATGAAACTGCAAATTCGAATGCAATTTAAATGGATCTGCCTAAAATGATAGAATATGTAGAGAGAAGCGTTGTGAAAAATGTTTTTATTTTGTCTTCTGTAACCTATAAATTTATGTAACAACTCTTATCTTTACAATCTTTATGGTTTAGATTATTAATATATTGCCCAAAATGGTTCACTTTAATCAATGGACATGTGTGTGTCTGAATCTGGTCAAGAACACTCATGACACATTCGTTTAGAAGATTGAACCGTCCTATTTTCAAGCATTCCTCACCAAAATATATAGTTTACTAACCGTAATCCTTACCAATATTTTTATAATCGAGACTGGTAGGTTATAAGTCGGTTGCTTGTTCAAATAGCAATTCAAATGCTGCCTCAAAATTGACATCGCACTTATTAGAGGGATGTATTCCATAATTTCGACCCATCCATAATGCCTCTTTTGTTAGCTGATCGTTAGGTATTTTTCATAAGTTAAGCACAAGTTTATCAAGGTCGGTCGGTATTAAATCACACAAAACTCCAGGTTTCATAAAAAATTTTCTAATTTCTTCAAAGTTCTTCGTTTGTCTTTTGTCAAAAATTTAAAGAACAGTAGGCATTGACAAAGCAATATTTAAATGCGCTTAAAGATATCGGCAGAAATACATACATCAAATTACTACGCGCGGACAAAGGCAAGAGCGTCGTTATAATAGACAAATCTGACTACTTACAAAAGATGGAGAACGTTTTGAATTACAATACAAAATTCACGCGACTGGACGAAAAAACAGATGAAAAAGACGAAATGGAGCACAAAGAAATAAATAAAATTAAGATATTGACAGATGCTGGTTTAATTGATGAGGCCATTACACAGAGGCTCAAGCCAGTTGGATCATTTACACCAACAATGCACGGATTACAAAAAACACACACAAAAGAGGTTGTCCTATGAGGGCAATTTTATCAATGGTCAATTCTCCGTTTCATGCACTGTTAAAAACAAGATTATGTTATCTTTTGATGTTACGTCTTTGTTTACAAATGTTCCAATTGATGAAACCATTGACATTATAGTCAAAGCGGTAGAACACGATATATTACCATTGCGGGTACCAGGTCACACTCTACACAAGCTTATCTTATTATGTACGAAAGATGTACGGTTTCGTTTTAATGGAGGAATCTATAAACAGACTGATGGTGTGGCAATGGGGAGCCCCTTATCTCTAGTGTTAGCTGAGATTTTTCTAGGGCACCTAGAGTACACATAATTAAAAAATGACATAAGTAAATGTGATCAGTGTAAATGGTAAGTGGATGATATTTTCCTAGTCCTTAAGAACAGGTCGCCAACAAAGCACACAAGAATATCAGATTCACGTCAGAGCATGAGAAAGGTGATTGTCTGCCTTTCTTAGATGTACTATTGAAGCAAGAAACGGATGATAAGTTAAAAAGAAAAATTTACCATAAACCAACCTCGTCTGCACAGTATTTGCATTACAGCAATTTTGTGCCCTTTCATTATAAATTATCAACAGTTCGTGGCTGCTTTTCAAGAATCGACAGGTTGGTTATTCAATGTTCAAAAGACAGTGAATATAATAAAGAAATTTAAGATTTCATGTTAAATGGCTATCCTAGATAACTTATTGAATCAGTTATTAGAAAAGGAAGTAAACAAAAAAATACGCATTTCGTACCAGACAAGAAAGCCGTCTACCAGAACATCCCATTCAGGAGAGATACAGTTTCCTGAATAGCAGAACAGAAAGTTGAAGCAGCATTAACACGCACATCTTTTGCCGCTAAACTACGATTGTTATTTAAGGTTATACACTTTCTATTACGAGAAATAAAATAAAAACAGCCGTTAATGTCGACATCAAATATTATTTACCAATATAAATGGGCAAGTTGTCGATCAACTTACGTAAGCCGATCGTCAGACGGTTAATTTCTCGAATGAGAGAACATTGCAACTTGAACGCCTGTTTCAAATCAAATGGTGAATACGCGTCTGCAATTGCGCAACACATTATTGAAACCTGACGCGTATGTCCTCCAGACGTAACATATAAAATAATTACTAAATGCTATAACAAAAGGTAGCTAGCCACATACGAAGACTTAAAGATAAACAAATTGTAGCCGGATTTATTCAAGCAGAAAAAGCATATTCAGACATTGAGCTTAAACTGGAGTTGACATACGCAATTGATTGGTTTCCTTTTATTTTACACTCTCTCTATGTTTACATATTTCTATCTTGCTTTGCCTTTCAATTTATATGTAAAGAGATGTTAATTTGTAGATAATTGAGAAGA
>JAQBSW010006578.1:0-47434 GCA_029291075.1 Eudiplozoon nipponicum | reverse complement strand
TACTCCTTCAAACATTTACATAAATTCCTCACGATTAAGTCGATTGTGTTTATGCTAATTACTTGTGTATAAGACATTTAATTGTGTTGACAATATATCGTTTTGTTGCCGGCTAGATCACGGACCATTTTGCTTAACTGTGAATTGATTCATGCTTTGCAACATAACCTCCAATAAACGTCTGAAAACGGATGAGTCTTCTTACTTCACCCTTCGGAAAAATGTCAGGGACTGATCATGGAACGGGTGGTGATAACAGCCACCATGAAAATGTAGGAAATCAGTACTAAATAGACAGCTACCCCGCAAAACCTATTACTATAACTACAAATCCTCCTACATAAATGGTGCCCCGGTTCGTCGAACTCACAGCCAACAATGAATTAATCAGAATCTAGCCTTTGAGAACATCAAGCACTTTGGATGAATGCCACACAAGAAAGTAAATCCGGAGACACAAATCACAGTGAACCGCCCTCTCGAGATCACAATTCTCGAAGACAGCCGCACGATGACGAGTGAGGACGATGCAACACTGCCATCTATTCTCGACAGCACTCACACACATAAGATGACGTCCAGCTCAGGAAATGCAGGAAGCCCGGTGGCGAGCCCAGCAACTGGCATCACCAGCACATGGACACAGTACAAAATATGCCAATTCGATCCGGACTACCTTGACGGGTGGGTCGACGATGTTACTTTATTGGCCAAGGTGTCCAATATAACAGACGAGGGTTCAATATTTTTGAGGGCTTGGGAGACAATCCCAATGTCTTTAAGACGCGGTCTAAAAGACATCTTGCACCAATACACTGAGGGAACATGTGCGCAGCCCTGGCAGAGCCTGCAACGCGCCGTCAAGCAGCGCCTGACACCAGATCGAGAAGACAGGCTTACAGAATTGATGAGCCAGATGTCCCTAGGTAGCCGCACGCCTTCTGAGCTATACAGGGAGATGGAACAGAAAGCCTCTGAATTCAACTTGCACAAGGAAATCTTGATGCGACAATTCATACAGAAGTTTCCTCCGGCACTACAAAAGATGGCCATGTTCCTGCGCAAATCCGCTGAAGTGCAAGACGACGTTCTGCCGGCACGTCTAGACAAGTGGTGGAAGAAACACCACTGCAGCTCACCTGCCTCAGAGCAAGGTTACATCACGTCACGACTGTCCGAATCTCAACAGCCAAACAAATGTCACCAATGAGCGCCTCATCAGCCTGCTCGAGAACCTCACCGTCAGGCCAAATTCGGCATCAGTCGATGCCGTCCATAATAGACGCGACCAGAGCAGGCGTGACCAGCGTCGACCACCGGCCCGAAACAGCACCAGGAGGTCGACGTCCAGAGGCCGGGCAACAGTTCTACAGTTACCGGCGGAGTGGTGTCCGAATCACCGCAGCTATGGCCACTCCACACGCTATTGCCTCAGAAACGGCTGCACATTTCCGCGCACAGACGCGACGTTCAAATGGGCGCGGTCACCTTCGACAACTCATGAGGATTCGCCCATGTAAGGTTCGGAAAACTGCTGGGGTCAGCCTTCTCTGCGGCAGTAGAGGCTGATCACCCCAAGATTGTTGGCCGCTCCACGTCTAATGGCTCGAAGCACGTTGCTTTTGCGGTAGAGCGCAATCAAACTATTGTCTTTACAGCGACGGCTCCAGTCAAATCACGTTTCAAACGCCCAAATGCCAGCAACCAATCCCATCGTCAGTTGCCACTATCAACATCCTTCCTCATCCGCGACGCAAATTCTGGCTGAATTATTCCTTATAGACACTGAATCAGATGTAAGCTTACTACGCCACAGTTATTTCGAACCTACCCACCCAGTCAACGCCAGCAGTCTTACCTGCACCAATGGCTCCAAAATAGCGACGTTTGGAGTACGAGTACATACAATCTCGTTCTCCAACTCAAAAAGATATTTCAATTATCCTTATATGATTGCCAATATGACAAGTAACATCGTTGGACGTGACTTTCTCGAACACTTCGACCTTACTATTCGTCCAAGAACACGAGAGATACGCACTGCCGACAATCAGTTGCTATTATCAGCGCTAAAACACACGACTCATGCCAAAGCAGTCTCATCCATACAGCTAATTCCTCCAGTTCCTCATGTACCACAACTGGACAATGTTCTAAAGCGACATGAAAAGATTTTCAAACCTATCTCCATTATGCCCGATCTCAAGAGGAAGCGTGCCATCACAGCTCATCGTATCATCTTATCGAAACCACTTCCTCATCCTCCAAGAGCACGTGCATTCCATCGGCCACAACAAAATTAACGTTTGTCGACTCGATTTCATTCAACAGCGAAAATAGCAACACCCTGGCTGAACCACCATTGTAGCGGTTCACTTCATCTGAATAATCACAAATTGCTCTGTCATCCTATAGCTGACTCGCTCTCATAGTTTATCTAATACAGTCAGAAAGACTGCTTTCGCCTCAACGAAGAAAGGATAATGATGTAGCAGCTCTAATAACAGGATTTAGAGATATTAAGACAAAAATATTTTTCGAAAATGCATTCAATCATTCCAAATCAGAATGGGTTATTACTTTTTCGTATAAACACATGTCAAGGACAACATGGTAATTAATCACTCGAAACTAATTCAGCACCGAAGCGCTTATGCAATATGGAAATCTACAATTCATATTCACATGTCACGAACAAATGACTGGATTTACGTGCCCATGCTTCACAGCCGTCAGCAATTTAGGTTTCATATCATGAACAAATGACTGAACTCATCTTCAGAAATGTAAAGCGCACTCCTGGATTTCTTCACCATTTTATTATTTCTCATTCATTTGTATCATCAGCATTAACCGACAGATATTTCTTGAATGGTTGTGAATGCGAGAGTAACATCTTGATTATCCTCGATTTGCATTCTCGGGAGGTCACTTTGAACTATCAGTTTCGCCAAGATCTGATTGATCCTCATTTCCAAGTACGCATCGAATTCGTCTTCGTGGTAGGTGGGTGCTGATTCGTCCCTTTTCTCTAAAGGCTTCAGCATCATTTAAACTAACCACTGGCAAAGAGGTACGATATGATTTTTGTTGAATGGAAACTTATCATCATCAGGCCTCTAATCACACACGCATGGCAATGTTCAAAATAGCAGACCACATTTGCTTAAATCTGCTATTGTGAGCATTGTACTGCGTATGTGTGATTATAGGCCTGATGGGGACACATGAAACACCGTATCAAAACGTAACCAGTCCACGAAGATTAGATTGTACCTCAATTCCAGTGGTTAGTATGAACCATGTTGAAGCCTTCGGAGGAAAGGGACGAATCAGCATCCAGTCACCACGAAGACGAAATCGATGCGAATTTGGAAATATGGATTAATCAGAACTTTTCGAGACTGATTGTGCAAAGCGATTGCCCACGAATGCAAATCGTGGAGAATCAAGCATTAACCAAAGTTATTTCGATTTCGTTCACATACGTAAAACACAGCAAATCACAGCATTTTCTCATTGCAGTGCTCAGCACCTGTTGAACAATCACAACTTGCTCCATCATCCTATAAAGGACCCGTCCTTGTAACCTATCTTCTAAACTGCAGGCTCATTACTGTCAACCCGATTCGGCTAGAAAATCTGATCCAGTATCAATGAAAAAGACATTACAACAAGAAAAATCTTGAATGATTGAAATTATAGACTACAAATGTATAAAATATTGTTTTCTGATATAGTTTCATCATATACTCATTATTCACAATAAAAGTTGTATCAAAAATAAAACTAGAATTTTAGCATGTACTGTAAATTTTACATATAAGAACATAACACATACTTTCTGCACGATTATCCATCTTTTTTCTACGACATTCTTGATGAACTTATTATCGACGAAATAATTAAAGAAAAATACATGTCATATACCTATAGTTCGAATATTAAAAAAAATTAATAGTCTATATCACTTATAACTTGAGCGGTCGACATGAAGCACAATTCCACATTAGTTCAGTAGTTCACAAAAAACATAACTGAGTTGTTACTATGTTAATCGAAACAATAAGAATTTTAAAATTTACACCTCTCACAGCATACATGGCCACACAATTAATCTGTCTGTTTTGTAGATAAAGATGATGTATTTAACATAATTATTACTAAGTAATAACTTAGTCAGCTAGGCATCTGAACACCTACAGACACATTATCCTAGCAGTCATTTCTTGCTAGCTACACCACTACAAAGTGCATCAAGATTAAGTAGAAACTAACCCATTATACATCTAAGGTGCTCGATAATTACCATTTGACGGTCCATTATTGCCGAAGTATCAATAATGCTGCGGAAGCCGCTCCTATCACCATTACATCTGTTTGCATATCGCTGCTAATTAGGCTCTGATGCACAGGGCGTAGTGTAAATGGCTATATATCAGTAGTCAACCACAAAACAGCACCTCGATGGCTGAACCGTATAGAGCTTTGCGATCAAAATTGACATTATGTTGCGAGTAGAGCGGCAAACAAAATATTGGTTTCTCCTAAGGTCTATACGAGCATAACTAATAGATATTTGGAATGAAACATTGGACAAGGTCAGTGAATGTCGCCTTATTGAATCTTAAACATTCGGCTTTAAATTAGCCAGGAATGGGAAACGGGATTCGTGGCTACTGTCAAATTGCACTGCATACCAGAGTTGTAAACCAAAGAAACGAGAAAAGGTCACTATTATTGCTCTCAGTGCTGCAGCACGAAATCAAATTCTGCATATCGAATTGCTTGGTACACATTCTTTAGCGTTTCGGTGCAACACAAGAAGTGATTATTTCTTTAAATCAAGTTTGCGAGCTTGAAGTAAACACCAATCCTATTGGATTTAACTAGTCTTCGAACAACATAACAAGACTACTGCCAGTCGCAATGCATTGACGCGCTTCGACGGCAAACAGACTAGCGAGGATCAATCCGCATTGCATACATATGGAAAGCAAAATTAGATATGCGGCTCTCATTTCTAGGAGGCTCGCATACCTTCAATTTGACTTTAAAAATGTCGGCTGCACAATTTCTATGCAGTCACGAACATTTGCTGTTTGTAGCTTTCGCCACACACACAACACACACACACATACATATATATATATATATATATATATATATATATATATATAACCACTATATATTTGGATAGAAGAATGTGGGATAATAGGAAGGTACAATCTCCTAGACGAATGTGTAAACCTGCAATAGTGAAGCTAACATTATATAAAGTCTCGACAATGCGACTTCAACGATAACTCACACTATATAATATATATACCGACTCTGCAAAGGATACTAACACTATGGCTATTGTGTTAGTAACCGATACCAACATTATAGTACCGAAAAGGTACATGGTACTAACACTATGGTTGCCGAGTTGGTACATGGTACCAACATGATGGATATCAATTTATGCTATAGTTCACCGAAATTGAGAATTACAACTATTTCTGAACACCTGTTACTCCAGTAAATCCATACACTCTGGCCTTGATCGATATCAGTTATCATATTTCGCGGTAAGCATGACATCATTGAATTCAATATATAACAGTTAAATACTGTTTGTTGCGGAGAACTAATATATATGCAAGTATGTATTAGGTGTTGCGAACCTAGTAAAAAATTAATTCAATTGTGACCAGAAGGCTAAACCAAAGACAGCATGAACGGAAAGTATAATCTCATGCACATTCGTTTCGTGTTTATTGGCGACTCATCAGTAAGAGCCGATATTACGCACTTTAACCACTATATATTTTGGTGAGGTAATCTGACGTTACAATCCCACATTCCTCACCAAAATATATATTGGTTAAATGGCGTAATACTGGCTCCTACTGATGAGACGCCAGTAAGCACGAAACGAATTTGCATGAGATTATACTTTCCATTCATGCTGACTTTGGTTTATCCTTCTGGTCACAACTGAACTAATTTGTTACTAGGTTCGCAATAAACAGTATTTAACAGGTATGAACATTCGTATATGAGATTGTACTGTCCAAAATTTATAGTAGCAATAATGCGTAATAGCGCTGCTAATGAAGTGTCGCCAGTAATCACGAAACGAATGTGCACATGTTATCATGGGCATTAACTCTTATCGGATTATTGAAATTGTTTACGTGGTATAAACTTGTTGAAACTAATTAACTTTGCACACTGTAATTTTATTTATGCAAGCATTATCCGACATTGAATTTATTCTTCTGAACATTAGCAAAATGGTCACAGACAGAAGCAGAGTTGTTATACCCGCTAAAATATTTTAATTGTATAAATTGAAATCTGCCAAACATTCAGGTAATTCTGCACAGCACGTTAATCGCACCCCTGTCAGAGTATCGTTGCCGAGAAATACCCGAAAAAAACTAGCAATTTATGGATTTGCACACCAGAGAACGCTTTTTTCAGTGACTGGCTATAAGAAATGGACGGGCAGTTTACCAGCATGCAATGGGATGCAAGAGGGAGAAAGTTTCAATTATGTACCCTCAATAGTCGCTTTGCTCAAAGTATTAGGCCTGCATTAAATCAGGGCATTGACGTTGCTGAGGGAGTCGTTGAATAGTATTACGAAGGAAATGTTAGTGTTGCGCTATTAAACTTAGGAGATAGCAATTTTAACGCTGATATTGGAGATCGCATTGATCAACTTATTTGCCAAAGAATCGTCTTGAATATGAAAACTGGATGATACTAATAGATATACAAGATAAATCAATTTCTGGTTCCTACTATAGGTTGGCTTCGAAAAAGAATTGATTTTAAATACCAAATTTCTGACGGACAAAAGAGAAACAAGCCCTGTAATTATGAAATTGCTGCTCTTCAGTAAATCTATGACATCAGCAAGAAGACTATATACGACCTTCAGCTTGAAATCCAGCGTCCCAACCATAAACTTCATTTACATCCACTGGTGTATGAAGACATTACGTGTAATAGTACAACCTTTATATTACATTATTTACTGTCCTTTTAACGCCAAATCATTATACAATTTCATGCACAGAAGGAAAATATGACTGCAGACCTGCTAAAAGACCGCACTGCTCAATTCAAGTCACCATACTTACTGACATGATATATTTGCTGTAAATTTAATAGGCCTGACAATCTCAGACCTCTTTAAATCAAGTTTGCGAGCTTGGAGTAAACACCAATCCCATTGTTTTTAACCAGTCGTCGAACAACATAACAAAACTACCGCCAGCCGCAACGCACTGACGCGTTTCGACCTTCCATGATCATCATCAGAGTACGACGGCAAACTGACTATCGAGGATCAAACCGCATTGAATATATATGGAAATCAATGTTAGATATGCGGCTCTCACCTCTAGCAGTCTCGCATACATTGAACTTGACTGGAAATGTCGGCTGCACAATTTCTATGCAGTCACGAACATTAACTGTTTGCAGCTTTCGCTACATATAACATATATAGCAATACAATTAAACAATAATTGATTGCGCGGGTGGTGGTAACAATTCTTTAAATCAAGTTTGCGAGCTTGAAGTAAACACCAATCCCATTGTATTTAACCAGTCGTCGAACAACATAACAAAACTACCGCCAGCCGCAACGCACTGACGCGTTTCGACCTTCCATGATCATCATCAGAGTACGACGGCAAACTGACTATCGAGGATTAAACCGCATTGAATATATATGGAAATCAATGTTAGATATGCGGCTCTCACCTCTAGCAGTCTCGCATACATTGCCGTCGTACTCTGATGATGATCATGGAAGGTCGAAACGCCTCAGTGCGTTGCGGCTGGCGGTAGTTTTGTTATGTTGTTCGACGACTGGTTAAAACAATGGGATTGGTGTTTACTTCAAGCTCGCAAACTTGATTTAAAGAATTGTTACCACCACCCGCGCAATCAATTATTGTTTTATTGTATTGCTTATATGTTTATATGTAGCGAAAGCTGCAAACAGTTAATGTTCGTGACTGCATAGAAATTGTGCAGCCGACATTTCCAGTCAAGTGCAATGTATGCGAGACTGCTAGAGGTGAGAGCCGCATATCTAACATTGATTTCCATATATATTCAATGCGGTTTGATCCTCGATAGTCAGTTTGCCGTCGTACTCTGATGATGATCATGGAAGGTCGAAACGCGTCAGTGCGTTGCGGTTGGCGGTAGTTTTGTTATGTTGTTTGACGACTGGTTAAAAACAATGGGATTGGTGTTTACTTCAAGCTCGCAAACATGATTTAAAGAATTGTTACCACCACTCGCGCAATCAATTATTGTTTTATTGTAATCTCAGACCTCAACCCAGATGCGACTCTCTGGTACTTGCGCCACACTGGCACATATATCAACATATAGGATATCAGATGATGTGACAGTCGTTCACCGTTGGCTTGGCATCTTCCTTTTTCTACCAATGACACTTGAATTCGCAATCACCATACATAGGGACATGCCACTACCATCCAAATAAGACATGAAAGGTTATAATTCCTGTGAATTATCACATTTCTGTCTAAGGTGTCCCAGCTAAAACAATTAAAGCAATGGTAATTGTGAAGCTAAATCTGCGATATTATTGGTTGTCACGGATTCACACTCGCGTGTTGATTTTGTAATTGATACTCGTGCACCCATAAAGGTGGCAATGTCTAATTTTTAAGTTGCATGTGGCTCATACAGAAAATTGGAGACCGCCAACTGCCAATAAAACAAAACACATTGTTTGACGAATGTTAGAGTTTTATTAGGATTAGAGCGTATCCTTCCTTTGGAATTTGTGGACGTGGATATACCTTACTCTAAATTAGGTGTTCGTTTACTTTTGAAACATGGACTCCGGATAAATACAGCAAAAGCTGCATTGGTTGGCACTATGACAAAATTATCTGCCCTCTCTTGCACAGAATGTGAAAAATATGTAGCAAATAACGACTATCCTGCGTTTACGCATTCTAGAGTACGTAACATCGTCGGCGGATTTTTAATACATTTAAAGCCAAGATTTCTCACCCTATTAATCCGAGTTGATCAACAGCGCGTCAACAGACCACAAAAGAGTTTATCACTTTTTCCTAGATGAAGTACTTGTCTAATAAAATACTTTAAGGATATTCTAAACAACGATATTCAACAAAAGCGTATTAATATATTTGAACTCATCAAACACGTTTGAACGAGAAAACCATAGTTAAATTGGTTGTCAGTATTTACAACTACACCAGGAGGCATGTTTCTTAATGAAACGTATCACTAACGATTCAACGATTTATTAGAAGGTCCACGTGAACTTCCGAGTCTAAATTCTTACACCTAATTCGCCAGAATCACCATAAATAATATTATCCATCAAATTAAGAGGATTAAACGAACATTGGTTGCGCGGGCAGTGATAACAATTATTATAATCAAGGTTGTGATCTTGATATAAGCACCTGACCCATTAATTACTTACTTATGTCAGTATAAACTAAGAATTGTATAGTGTAGAAAAGGAAATTCATCCAGTAGACCGTTTCGTTCTTATTGGGAACCCATCACGCACTGGCCAGAATTTGCCACGGACAGGGCTCGAAACTGGACACGTCTGCTTCGAATCTGGTGCTCTAATCATTGAACCATCCTGCCGCACAGAACACTACACACCGCTTACAGTTATAAGCTAACCAATGTAACATGGTTAGTCTATTTTTCTTTTTGGTGGAGCTGATACGGCATCTATTTAGAACCAAAGTTCCAACTATGCAGACCTGCCCAGGCTCGAGCCCTGTTCGCGGCAAATTCTGGACAGTACGTGATGAGTTCCCAATAAGAACGAAATCGGTCTACTGGATGAATTGCCTTTTCTACACTATACAATTCTTAGTTTATACTGACATATGTAAGTAATTAATGGGTCAGTTGCTTATATCAAGATCGCAACCTTGATTTTAATAATATCAAGGGTAACTCGAATTGAGCTAACAAATTTCGTCTGGTTATAAACATGGAAAGTGTGTGTGAGCCAAACTACATGTCAATGTTCTTAGTTAATCCTTCGGGCACAGTGAGGACTACACTAAAACATTATTTTAACGCGATACGGCACCAGAAACCACGGATAAGTTAAGCAAGTTCCTTGAAGTGCAATCAATTTTGGTCATTTATATCGAAGCTTACACAAATACAATTGAGGCCTATCTGTTACATAAATTTTCAATTCAATAACATTTTCCCAGATAGTGTGGTATCTGCCATATATTGACAGATTTTGAGTGGCTAGTTAATATGTTAGGTCTGAAGAGATAACATAGACTTCACCTGAATGAAATATTAAAAACAAATACATTAGCTGTTATGTAACTGAAAATTTTCTGTAACATGTGGCAGAGTGGCTCAGCGGTTATTGTCACATAGATCGAAGCAGACATGTCTAGGTTCGAGTCCTGTCCGCGGCAAATTCCGGACAGTTATTGAAGAGTTTACAATAAGTGCGAAACCAGTCTACTGGAGGCATTGCATTTTCTATATTGCACCATGATTAGTTTATACCGAAAATGTATATACTTAATGGGATTAGTGTTTATATCAAGATCGCAATCTTGATTTTATTTAAATGTTATCACTCTCCACGCAACCGGTGATCGTTTAATTACAAACGATATTTACCAGACGTCTTCAAGGGATAAAATAACCAAAGCCCAACATGCGTTTTTCGTGGAGATCAGCAGATCTGATTGTTTGAGTTTCACAAAGTACCAATATATACCATCAAATCGAACACATCATCAATAGAATTTAACAATAATTGATTGCGCGGGTGGTGGTAACAGTTATCCAAATCAAGTTTGCGAGCTTGAAGTAAACACCAATCCCATTGTATTTCACCAGTCGTCAAACAACATAACAAAACTACCGCCAGCTGCAACGCACTGACGCGTTTCGACCTTCCATGATCATCATCAGAGTACGACGGCAAACTGACTATCGAGGATCAAACCGCATTGAATATATATGGAAATCAAATTTAGTTATGCGGCTCTCACCTCTAGCAGTCTCGCATACATTGAACTTGACTGGAAATGTCGGCTGCACAATTTCTATGCAGTCACGAACATTAACTGTTTGCAGCTTTGGCCACATATACATATATAGGCAATACATACAATAATTTCAACAGATGTAACCCATGTAGCATTAGAAGGAATATTAGAAAAAGACGTTGACTGCGAACAACGTCTAATGAGATTTTACTCAGGAAAATTAAAGCCGGTAGAAAAACTGTATTCGGCAATGGAAAGGATACTATTGGCTCTTCATTATGCAATGTACACTTAAAAAGACATTTATTATGTGAGCCCTTCGAAGTGAAATTCGACATTTCAGCGTTTTTTTGAAGGCCAAAAATAGAGTACTCACAACCATACTTAAATTTTAGTCCGGCAAGTGGTTCTTATCAGTGGGTTCAAATTTACTATTATTCATACAAATGTTTAAAAAATGTCGATGCATACTGTTTATCTCGTACCAAAATAAACAAAATCGTCCAACACAACTTTCAGGAAAACGTTTTTCCGAAAAAGTGCTAATCCCATGTCGAGTCAAGTTTTCTGATCGAATCACCGATTTTAACTGATGAAATTTGTAAATTATTGAGTGTAAAGTTGGTAGCACTTAATCTAACAAAATTTTGTTCCTTACTGAATGTCGTTCTGTTTTTGAGAAACCTCATAACACGAGTCATACGGATATAAATGACACAAGATTCAATTTACAGGGACGTTACTTCTGACTGATTATGAGATATTTTATAAATGACGGTTAACTTTTGTCATCCAAGTGAACTGTATAAAATTTTCCACCAGACGTATTCCAATTCTGGAGTATTATATTGCCCAAAGGCGATTTCAATATTCTGAATCTTGGCCTCGTTTTCATGCCTGTAGTTAGCAATTTCCGATAATGTAATACAGGTAGAGATCGTCACCAGACTGTGACCACAGGGTAGCAAGGTTTGGAGTTCCAGACATGGTGGTGACAGCTTCATGTCGCACAATTTTCAAGCGTCTACGGTGATTGGGAGTGAATATGAGATAAACGACGAAATTCAACTCCGAATGTAATTATTTTGTCGAACGTAACATCGCAAAATAAGACTGTGTTATGTACTTCACATTATAACTCTGACAATAAGTGCTCGTCCTTAGAAAGACGAATAAGGCTCCATCAACTTCGCTGGCTCGGTCACGTTTTGCGTATGCCCTCATTTAGATTGCCCAGTAGAGCTCTGTTCTCTCATCCAACACCAAATTGGCGTAAGAAACAAGGTGGGCAGATTTTGACATGGCAGAAACAATTGAAGTCACTTACAGCCAAATTGGGTAGTATAGGACCCACTCGTCCGCGAGGATGGGGTCCTCGTGCGCATCTTAGTTCTTGGTTAGAAACCCTTATCGATATGGCATCGAATCGAGCTCAGTGGCGATCTTGTTGCAGATGTCTAGTAGAATCATCTTCGTAACTTTCTTTCCTTAGTAGGGCAAAGTTAGCTGTGAGGTTTGGCTTGTTTATTACGTGATACAGTGAAATCCGCAAGGAAGCTGTATTGCTGATGTCACCTTGCCGGAGTGCTAACTTGGCCATAATGGTGTTGTGGAGAGGTTTAGTTTGCCTCATTTCTGTGAGTTATCCTAATAAATTTACTCATAGTAGCAAGGTATTCCTTCTCTCTCTGCTTCTTTCTCTCTCTTTCGTAAATCACACTAATATTTTGTCTAAATTCACTTATATACATTTTTTTCACTCTTTATGGTTATATGACAGTGAAACATTAGTTACTTTTGACTTTTGTGTGGCTGGCCATAGTGTTAGTATCCTTTACAGACTCGGTATATCTATTATATAAATAAATAAAACTGCGGCTGACTCCTTTTGGAGGATAAGCCTGCTCCATTGATTTCATGGAGTTTCTTGGGAATTTGGTACAAGTGGTGTCCCCTCACCACTCGGCCTTTTGATCGAGGACGCACCTCTAGCCTTTGCACATCCAAGCGCAGTCTGCAAGGCAGCAGTAAGTTGCATGGTTGCCGGTGGCTGTTGAGAGCTCATTCGCCATTCGGAAGTACGGGGTACCGTCCAGGAGTCCATGTAATCCTGTGGCTGTTGAACCCTTTGTGGCGGGGAACACACGCCGAGTCATGGTGTCGTCGTCGGGCTCATGTGGTATTTTATAGGAGATCCGATTGCCGGTCGGAAATCCACCACGCCCTGGTGACACTACCGCCATAGCCCCGTTAGCCCATGTACGATCGGCCATCGAGACATGGTTGACACCGTCGTACCACGTTGAGGAGGGGATGGACTTTACGACGGATATCTATTATATAGTGTGAGTTAGCATTGAAGTCGCATTGTCGTTGACTTTATATGATGTTAGCTTCACTATTACAGGTTTACACATTCGTCTAGGAGATTGTACCGTCCTATTATTCCACATTCTTCTACCAAATATATAGTGGTTAAAGGACGTAATACCGGCTCCTACTGATGAGTCGCCAGTAAGCACGAAACGAATGTGCATGAGATTATACTTTCCGTTCATGCTGTCTTTGGTTTATCCTTCTGGTCACAACTGAACTAATTTGTTACTAGGTTCGCAAAACCTAATACATACTTGCATATATATTAGTTCTTCGCAACAAACAGTATTTAACTGTAATATATTGAATTGAATGATGTCATGCTTACCGCGAAATGTGATAACTGATATCGATGAAGGCCAGAGTGTATGGTTTAACTGGAGTAACAGGTGTTCGGAAATTGTTGTAATTCTCAATTTCGGTGAACTTTAGCATAAATTTATATCCATCAGGTTGGTATCATGTACCGACTCGGAAACCATAGTGTTAGTATCCGGTACTCATCGATTTCAAAAATGGTATCAGTTACTAACACAATAGCCATAGTGTTAGTATCCTTTACAGACTCGGTATATATATTATATAGTGTGAGTTAGCGTTGAAGTCGCATTGTCGTTGACTTTATATGATGTTAGCTTCACTATTGCAGGTTTACACATTCGTCTAGGAGATTGTACCGTCCTATTATTCCACATTCTTCGACCAAATATATAGTGGTTAAAGGGCGTAATACCGGCTCCTACTGATGAGTCGCCAGTAAGCACGAAACGAATGTGCATGAGATTATACTTTCCGTTCATGCTGTCTTTGGTGTATCCTTCTGGTCACAACTGAACTAATTTGTTACTAGGTTCACAACACTTAATACATACTTACTTTTATTCCGTTTTGTACGTTGACGAATTGTGAGCTAACCATTACCATTGTCAGTCGAAAGGGTTGTTAAAAGTTTGACTAAATGAATAAGTGCTCTACAAGCAAATTAACCTAATTATTATAATCAAGGTTGCGGTCTTGATATAAACACCTGACCCATTAATTACTTACATATGTCAGTAAAATTAAGAATTGTATAGTGTAGAAAAGGCAATTTGCCGCGAACAGGGCTCGAGCCTGGGCAGGTCTGCATAGTTGGAACTTTGGTTCTAAATGGATGCCGTATCTGCTTAACGTAAAGGAAAATAGACTAAACATGCTACATTGGTTAGCTTATAACGGAAAGCGGTGTGTAGTGTTCTGTGCGGCAGGATTGTTCAGTTATTAGAGCACCAGATTCCGAAGCAGACGTGCCCAGTTTCGAGCCCTGTCCGCGGCAAATTCTGGCCAGTACGTGATGAGATCCCAATAAGAACGAAACCGGTCTACTGGATGAATTGCCTTTTCTACACTATACAATTCTTAGTTTATACTGGCATATGTAAGTAATTAATGGGTCAGGTGTTTATATCAAGACCGCAACCTTGATTATAATAATTGTTATCACCACCCGCGCAACCAATGTTCGTTTAATTATATAAACCTAATCACAGTCCGAAATAGTGCACGTTAATTAGACATGTTGCAACTTATTTTACAAACATCAGTATGAATGTGCATTAAAACTTTAGGCTTGTCTTTTCGTTCCATATCTGTTGCTTTCCCCCTTCGTTTCATGTCTAAAGGATGCGTAAGAGACGTCAATACGCGCTTCTGTAGGCGTTTTGACAACACTTTTATTGTTTATTAGCATAACTGGCATTTAAAAAATACACTATAACTTTTATTCGAAATCTATCTAGTTTAAACAAACATCTCCGATTTGCTAGTAGTCACATTAGGAAAACGTGGGCGATTCCAATGGATGATCTCGAAATAAGAGGTTTGATAAGCATGCCATCAATATTTACCAAAGAACCAAAAACTATTTGCATTACTTTAGGAGCACTATCTAGATTTGCGATTGTAAGGTGACTTATAATTCGATAAGCGAGAAAAAATTATATGACCGCCAAGCTACTGTTTGGACATGCCGTTTTGTGAGATTATTCTTTGAGAGCATTGCACTTGAGAAGTCAGTTAATGCATGAAAACTTGCAATGCTTTAATTATAAAATAAAAGACAAAACAGTTTTGCCTCTTATATAATGTTTATTCGACAAAAGATACAAAATTACCAGTCTTTTTTAACAACAGTGTGAAGAGATTGATATTTAAAAAATACAATCAAATTTTGGCATGATACTGCAAACCAAAACCTAAACCGTCTGTCCTATTGCACACACACGAAGAATAAAAAACACTACGGAATACAACTACCATTTCTTCACATATACAGCGTACGTAGCATTACTTCCACCGTCAATAATGATATATTGGAGCAGTTCAAGAAACTCATTTTAATTAAAGAATATGTTGGCCGCTTACTTAATGAATTCATACAGAAACAATTTCTATTGCTATTTTTTTGTTTAGTTTAAAATATATAATCAATAATTAAAATAGCTCTCACGATATTGATGTTGTCTAAATAGCCTGAATGCACATTAATTTAGCCTCTTCAACATGACTGTATATACAAAATAGCGTTATCTTTCAAAATGAAATACCGTCGACATATCGAAAGCTCAGTAAACGGGCTGTTCATGACACGTATCCGCCTTCCTAAGTTCTAACTGACGTATCACATACTCGAAACCGGGAAGCCTCATTAGAGCTGGGCAAGCACATCCGCAAGCAAAATCAGGACATCTTGCCAATACAACTGCATCCCTGTCACCATAGTGATATCCAGAAGCAGTTCTAGAAAGACAGTGTAGAAACCAGGAAGCCATGTGATGGAAGTGGCCACCATGATTGCAATCTGGACAAACTACAAGGAATCCTTGCGCCGGCAGACGGCATATACTGCATACAATCCGTGGGCTCCAGCCTTCACTTTGGCGAGTATATGTCAATTGACACCGCGGACAAACAAAGCATGAAACTCTGTTTTGTATACCAGTTAAGCCGGGTGTTCGCAGCTGCATCGCAAGCGCGCGTCCCGTATATTCATCCAGACAATTTGGACAACCTGGTGCAACTTGAATTTCATTAGTAGAAATCCATTGATCCATATTTTCACTATTGGGTTTAGTTTGATCCTGATATTTCTGCATTTTGACAGCAGTTGCCACCGCGTTGACTGGGTTCTCTGGAGGAACGATAAAAGGTAAGCTTGATCGGATAATAACAGAACTTAACACATAACCATCATTGATTCTGGTATTAGAAACTGTTTTATCTGGAGCAACAGTGCTACTGATATTGGATGATGAAGATTGAATATTGGGAACAGCTCCTAGATTTGTGTAATTCACCACAGAATTATTGAGGTTAGGCCACAAACGCATTTGTCGTTGACGATTTTCTATGTTTAACTGACCTCCAGTATATGTCCATACATTTGGCGCCAGAAGACCCCACGAAGTTTGATGATTTACTCGGCTTACACTAGTTGATGTAGAAGCAGCAAAAGCTGTATTAGCCAATGAAAGTGGGCCGGCTAAAGCCAATTCAGCAAAAGTGTTTGTTAATTGGCAAAACGGACTGTGCCCATCAGCAAAACCTTTCCGGTGACTTTCGCCGCCACAAAACTCACTAGGCGTTGTCTGCACACGTTGCCTAGTTAGAATGGTAGCCATTGACCAGTAAGTCAGCAACTGCTGATATTTAACGAATTTCCGTTGAGCATACAAAAATTTAGCGAACAGACCAACGTAGATAGACAGCTCGTTCAAATCGTCTGCTTCAATTAAACTGCGAGTTGCAAATACAATTAAAAGGTTATATTGATAAATGTGCACGAAAACGTTAAGGTGAAAAAAATCACCAATATTAATACACAGAAAGTCGTAGTAAAGAAAGCAAGCAGAGTAAATCCACCTCTGTCATTTCACCCAATAAGATTATGCTTTTATTTTAGTTAATGTAATGAAGTCTTAAAATCATTAGGCGCTTTATGATATTAAAATTCAATGATGCTAAAACCTGAATCAGAGGATATGCCTATAAATGTCAAAAACAACGATGTGTTATTTAGGACAAAATATGCACGTACGAATGGATATTGCAGTAACCACAAAAAACATGACAGCTTTAAAATATCGGATTTGCAACCCTCCATTACATGATAACTTAAGGTAACGATATTGTATCAGGAGTGCCGTCATATTGGAGGTTATAATAATCATTTTTTGGTGCATACTTTGCGTAGTTATCTAGAGAAATACTCTGGTTGTGAAACAAAATTTACTAATAACATTAACAAAATCTCCTGACCATAATTATGAACTCATCTCAACATCTTTCAGCTGCATTCCTTTGTTTATTTAATCTTTTTGGGCAACGGAAAATGTGTATCCGAAACTGTGCGCAAAAAGACGTGATGAAATATGTGGCAAGTAATAAATAATACATTGACCAAGATAAATGATATCAATTCCTTTCAGAAACGTGATCACTTATTGTAAATAGGATCAAATTATGAGGTTAGACCTGAAAATAAAATTTGAGATTCAAAATGCGTATCGCACGATAGCGCAATACCTGGTCTATAGGCTTGTAGTGCTTTACGAGAATATTACCGAAATTATTTTTGTTCCAACATAAACAGAAGAAAACTTTTCAATGGCAATCCAGCTAATAAACTAAGACCTTGTATGTATTAGGTGTTGCGAACCTAGTAACACCAATGACCTTGTTTGAATTGGGCAACGTGTCAGTGTTAATCAAGACTTGACAATATTTTAACCATTAAATGTCTGCCTTAAAGAAATTCATCATAAAGCAAGGCAAATCCAAGCTAGTCGTACAGGCAACGATAGCACATACTTTGTCAGTAAAATCGGGAAGCCTTGAAATCGATTTTACCGTACATTTAACATTTGGAGCTAAATTGGAAGTGACAGCATGACAGTAAGTGTGGTAGAGGCAGAGGACAAGCTTTAGTTGTTGTAGGAAACTTCGGCCACTGGAGTCGCAAAGTCAGACGCTTCGAGCATAAGGCATTCGTTACCCATGGGTAAAATTTATCTAATAGAAAAAATTTTAATCCATCCGACAACATTGCAAATGAGCGAACGAGTGTTGTCTTACGAACCATGTCATTTTGTTTATATGTCAGTGAAGTATCAGTGATTAAATTGTGTTGTGCTGACTGTATAATTAGAATTATATATGTTATTATATATATAGAATTATAAAACGATATAAATTAATACACGTTATCCATCCAAATACAGTATTTTCAGAAGCTTAAAGACGTTTGGCCGTGACTAATTGCAGTAATAACAAAGACTGCACCAGAGGGCAAAAACTATAATAAAATGGGTATTAGGTGCTGCGCACCTAACACAAAATTAGTTCAAATAGGACTAGAAGGATAAACCAATCAGCATGAACAGACAAGCATAATCTCATACACACGCGTTTCGTGCTTACTGGCAACTCATTGGTAGAAAACGGTATTATGCGCTCTCCACAACGAATTTTAATTCTCAGTTTTGGTGAAATTTAGCATACCTTCAACTCCAGTGTGTAGACACCATGAACTAACTGGGCAATCTTTATTTTGGTACCATTTACACGCTCGATATATTTATTGTTTGTAGTGAGTTGGCTTTGAAGTTTCATTATCGATGAATTTATATGAAGTTAACTTCATTACTGCTTGTATACACATTCGTAAATTAGATTGTACCGGAAATAAATGATTCATAATCTACACGTTTTACCATGAACTTTAAAAAAAACTAAACGTTCATGCTGTCTTTGGTTTATCTTTCTGGTCACAACTGAACTAACTTGTTACTAGGTTCGCAACACCTAATACATACTTGCATATGTATTAGCTCTCCGCAACAAACAGTATTTAACAGTTATATATTGAATTGAATTATGTCATGCTTACCGCGAAATGTGATAACTGATATCGATCAAGGCCAGAGTGTATGGATTTACTGGAATAACAGGTGTTCAGAAATAGTTGTAATTCTCAATTTCGGTGTACTATAGCATACATTGATATCCATGTACCGACTCGGCAACCAGTTTTAGTACCATGTACCTTTTAGGCACTATTATGTTGGAATCGGCTAAAGACACAATAACCATAGTGTTAGTATTCTTTACAGACTCGGTATATATATTATATAGAGTGAGTTAGCGTAGAAGTCGCATTTTCGAGACTTTATATGATGTAAGCTTCACTATTATAGGTATACACATTCATCTAGGTGATTGTATCGTCCTATTATCCCACATTACTCACCCAAATATATACTGGTTAAAGGGCGTAATACCGGCTCCTACTGATGAGTCGCCAGTAAGCACGAAACGCATGTACATGAGATTATACTTTCCGCTCATGCTGTTTTTTGGTTATTCTTCTGGTCACAACTGAACTAATTTGTTAACTAGGTTCGCAACACCTAATACATAGATGCATATATATATATATATATATATATATATATATTAGATCTCCGCACCAAACAGTATTTAAAAGCAATACAAGATGTTTTAAAATTACAATAAGCCAATCAGTAACCTACCAACAATGATCTGCATATGAACCTCTTTTGCATAATTCATTGGCTACACTTTCGTAGCCGCTATCACCAGTTTCAATTAAATCATCTGCCTCCTTAGCACGACTGACCCACTTAGCACTGCAACCACCATTATCGTCAGTTTTTCTTTGCTCCTCTCGACAGATTTGCCGGTTCTTTCTAATAGAATGATGCTTCGTTCTTCTCTCGTGACCATGAGATGCCAGTTTTTTATAAGCTGTAGGATCCTCCTTTGTGCCGCCATCTATTGGTGCATTTAATATGTTCTCATTGCATACACCGCTATCCAAAACATCTCTACCAGCACATTCTTCAAATTCACGCACGTCGAAGCTGTCATTCTCCTGAAGTGCAGTGTTCATTCTTAATTGGCGTCTGTGCGATGCGTATGTTTTATCTGTTTCAGATTGTGATGCATCCAAATTTTTATATTTCTCTGCGCTATTAAGCATCGTGCCGATGGTGCAGTCTGGCAAGGGCACTGGACAAGAAAACTCTGTCGAGTTAGATGACTCTGAGGATTCTGACGAATCAGTTGAAGAGTGCCGTTGATCTAAATCTTTAACATCATCAGCTAAACTTCCTTCTTCGTAAAAGTCATCTCTGACTTTTACACTACAGCTGGATAATACATCTCGACGTCTATTGTGCGTAGAAATCGAATTCTGTTCACAGTCATTTTCGACGTCCTGGCTCTCATTGATATCTTCTCCATCCTCATCTTCCTCCTCTTCGTCCTCGTCGTCATCATTTTCCTCATCTTCTTCATCGACAATAGTAATATCACCTGGAGATGGAGCAGTTGCCATGGCAGCCATCGTTTCAGTTGTTTGCGTTGCACCAACCACAACTACGCGTAACGGAGCAGACAAATTAACTGGGCCATCTGTTGTATCTTTGACGGCACTCCCAACCAATCCGAATTGTTCACTTGACACACTAACAATTTGGGACTTAACGCTAGCATTGTTTAAGCCTACAGATTTACGTAAATGATCAGCTTCTTCGCCAGAACCCGACGGAGCATTCAATCTTCTAGCGGTAGCAGCCGTGGACGACAATCTGCCAGTAATATTAAGCAGTGTTGTCTGGCCGTCACCGTTGTCTGCAGTATAGCATATCTCTTTCGAACCATGCAACGAAGGCGTGGCATCATTAGAAGTAGACTTGTCTAATCGAAGATGATGTTGGAATGGAGCAATGGCGTCTTCTTCAGATCCACTGTAGTTGCGAAATCTTGCTTTTCGAAAATCGAAATTAGCCGACGAATGGCTAACACGTTTAGCATCACATTCAGCTGGTCCGCCAACAGGTGCATTGCTAACATATTTTTCATTTGACTTAAAATATTTCACAGATTTACCAGTATCTCCACACATATCTATCGAGGCAGGCGACGGCTATAAAATAAAATAGTGAAAAAAATATTCATGTTTAGAGTTATGAATATTAATTTAATGCATAGATAGTCATCAGTTTCCGGCACCATCGACTTTAACACAGCAAGGAACTAAATGAGTTAGAAAACTGAGAATTTGCCACGGGATCTTTCGAGAACAAAAACGCCTAAGATGGACCGCTGTTCGTATGATGGCAGGAATAAAACTTTGGATTTAAGGAACTAGCATTTCGACTGTCGTCCACCTTATCTTCCCTGCCAAAGGTGATAACGATCGGTAGAATCTATGGAAGCATCAAAATTTGATTTAACTGCATACCATTAGTTAGAGCAATATTCGTGATAACGCGAACGGAACAACCGACGAAAGTCGGCCAAATGTCACCGGTCCTAAGAAAGCTACTTTAAATTAATACTCATTTGCAATAATTTAACATATAAGATTTTCGGTTTTATGATAATTTTTGGATGTGAAAATTGGTAATACTTAAAATGAACATATAGCAAGAGGAATTATAAAACGAAAGAAATATTATACTAAAGATTATCATTATAAATCCGAAAGAAAGCATATGCATGTATACATGCACACATGCATGCATATATATATATATATATATATATACATAAGTCTACATAACCACATACTTACATAAATACATGCATACATACTTACATACAAAAATAAATACATATAAATACTTGCATACACACATACACACATACAAATACATATATAAATATGCACATACTTACATAAATACATGCACACATACGTACATACAAAAATACGTAAACATACATATATACAGAAACACATACATATATATACATACTCACGCACATACCTGCATATATGTATATATAAGCTAAGATCTAAATCTTCAACCAAATTGGTTCTAGAGAGTTTGTGCCTAAGACACACTATATATATATATATATATATATATATATATATATATATATATATATATATATATATGTATTCAACTGTTCATTTTGTCTATGAGTTTATTTAACTCCAAGATTTTCGTTAATTCACGTTTTTCTTGGTTAGTGAGGGTACGATGAAACGTGATAAAATTAGCAATATCGCAAAAATAATTGTCAGGTCACGAGATTGCTGACCTTCCTCTGCTGTGTGTCCAGCCATGCACCAAGGAATTAATGGTAGATTTGTGTGCAGGGTGCTCAATTACTCATCTGAAACAGTGACTCAAACCAGGGCTATCTTCATTTAAAGGCAAGATTCAATTAAAATGGCATATCAAACAAAGGTAGAATAGCACTGTTCGTCCCATAAATTTTGTTCTCAATTAATGCCTCCTGACGCTAAGTCTGCGATGACCTAAACGAAAAAAAGCCAATAAATTTCTTTAAAAAGTTGTTCGGCACTGGCAGATATAGTCAGTAAACTGTCAAAACTCCACAGAATACAGAAAGGCCGGCAGTATGTCCGGCTTAAAGACTGGATTTTGTGTTTAGTAAAATAGACGGTTGGTATAGCATTCCAAATGCAGCTTCAACCAGAATTATATCTAATGAAATTTTGGCCTAAGGCAATCTTTCTGGTGACACCATAGATGCTAGCTATAAAAATATTTTGACGACTGATAGTAGAGCGCTGTTCATCATTGCCTTAAACTCTGGATAAAAATGATGCATAACGTCCCTTTTCGAGGTGTTTTGCTTATGTCGTGCCTTACGAATAATTATGGAGCGCCATTAATGTCTCCCTGAAGCTCATCTTTTTTCTGTCATCAGATTATCATAATCTACGTATTAGAGATTGACAGATTGGCCACCACCAACGATCTCTGTTTCTGGGTACACTGCAGTGACTTAAGCAAAAATTGCATAAAAAACACGATTTAACGAAAGGTGAGTAATGCAACGTCCTTGTCGAATGCCAGAACCAATTAAAAATTTTCAGTTAGACAGTTACTGGCGAATAATATTATATTCCATGCATTCGTACAATTTTTCTTGAAACACCTTGAATAAACACAGCTCATGATAATATCTTGCACGAAAAGGAGACGAAAGCGGCTGGGTGGCCTAATAGAGTAACGACGATAGACAACTGATACCAGTTGCGCAAGAAAATAGTGCGCCGAAGCACATGAGTTTTGTCTATATATCATATTCCCGATCGACCTTTGTCTTGGTTTAATACGTTCGATTCTCTTGCTCTTCACATTTTTATTTTGAGACTAACAGATATGACCAATCTTGATGCAGAATAGAGAAAAATGTTACCACGACAGTTGACAGTAGCGCTAGTGCCATCAATTCTTTTGATGGGCACTAAGAGCACTGTACCACGTTTTTGAAAAATTCATATTTTGAGACTGCGACAATGAACTCTGCAAGATCCTAGTTCACCTTACTTCCAACGTGCATGGAAAATTCAGAAAACAGCCCATCGATTCTGATAAATTTGCCGTCTCATAAAACACTTTATCAAAAGTAAGATTTGCCATGTCTATTTCGTAACAAGGTAAAGAGGTCATTAACCACATATTTTGCAATATGTGGCGAATTAAGGCGATTCTAGAAACTCTGATCGGGTGCGCTTCAGAGACTAAGAGCTCCCATACTCCCTTGGAAAAGTGACCACTTTTAATAAGTCAAATATGAGAGTACAGATCGACACAACTTCCAGCTTGTTACCGAATTTAAACCACTACTGATTTTCATCCGTCGCGTGGCTGACAGCAAACGCCTTGCAAAGTATACGAATCAGAATGCATTCACCTAGTTTTGTAGCAGATTCCGTGTGTTGTACGGCTTTGATTTTAGAAGATGTAGCATACACATTTTGAAGTTAAATCGTCGGATGAAATTATTGTCTCTTAAATACAATCAATGTGGATACTGTTCTAGAGCAGTTCGTCAGTCCTAAACGGCTGACTAGAACGAGGCAAGAGCCTGCATTTTCCAAGAAATAATGGATTGTACGGTGCGGGAGGACGGATCAAGACGTCTGGAAGTTTACCGTGCAAATTGAAGCGTCTGTTCTGTACCACTGGAAATGAGGTGCCCTCATCAATCGTCATTCTCCTACTTAACCATGAAAATCGTATGCTAACACGGCTCATATTACTTCTTCTGTTAGAATAGAGAGGCACGTCGGGCACTAATCGTCATTTAATTAAAATTTTTAATTCAGAATTGGTTTTCATCATCGGTGAAATCACGACAATATTGGTGTTTCCAGAATCGCATAGAGGCCTATTCTTCGTGAGAACCTTAATTTCAGTCCCATCTGCTGTATCCAGGTTTCGCTTATCCACTCTGCAAGACTCAGCCTATAAGACGACCGCTTTTATACAGCGCTCCTACCGAAGCAGTAGGGGATCATCGTATAATTATTTACAGGAAAACATAACAATGCATTTCTAAAGTATTTGCAACAAAATGTACCCGCTATGGGCATAACTGTGAATCTACTTATAGATTTATTCCTCGGTAGAAACATACTAAACAAAATCATAGTGTCCTGTGAGATTTTAACACTTAAAAATTAATTAAATTTGAATATCCAGGGTTCCAGTTCCCGTTTGAACGTCAAACTGTGTCGCCGCAAATTGGTAAGTCTTTTTGTCTCCTCGATGAACACAGTAAGAATGCCAATTCACATGAAAACACCATCCATCAGTTATTGAAAATACAATCATTTTATAATCAAATAGCCTTTTGAGTGTTTATCACATTTTAAAATGATAGCCAACTGTTAATAATGTTAATAATAATTTAAACAAACTAAAAAGGCAGTTCTATAAAAATGACCTAATGCACGAAAATGAGCAGTATTCATTATTTAACATTACGAACAACAACAAACTATACAGCACTAAAATGACTAAACATTAGCCGTGCTATATATATATATATATATATATATATATATATATATATATATATATATATAAAATATACAATTGTGTACACTGTGAATGCCAAATAAGAACAAACCCGGTTTACTAGTCTATTGAATTTGTCTCATTATGCAATGTATAGTCACATTGACAGAATACAAATACAAAATATTCCTGCCAGTTTACGTTAATTTAATACAAATTAACCTGTTGAATAGCACATGATCTACAAAGACAGATGAAGTGTGGTCAGTTGGCACCTTTGGGTCTAAAGCGAAGCCAAATAGGCTCCGCCTGAAGGAAAAACTAACTAGAACAATAAACTTGTGCATAACTAAAAATTGATTGTAGTACAAGGCTTGCGTGGACCAATGGATGAGTTGCTAGAACCTGAAGCAAATCTTCACCAGAAAAGACTAGCCGATATAATCTGGGAATTTTTAGTTTATATAGCAGTATATATGATCGTCCGAATTATTCTGAAGCTAAACAAAAACGACATAGAGCATAAATATATGAAAGAATGGTTAAATTGGTTACGATATATATATATATATATATATATATATATATATATATATATATATATATATATATTATAGTACCTTTCCACTTGCAAAAATAAAGAAATTTTATTTTTCACATGGAAAGGGTAATTACAATTTTATTATGCTCGCATTTCAAAAAGAATATATATATATATATATATATATATATATATATATATATATATATATACTACCCACGTACTACAGTTCAAATATATACAATTATATCTTTAAAAATGTACAATTTTTAAATGAAAATCAGCCTAGGGAATGCTTTAACTGAAAACGTGATACATTGTAAAATTCATCACGTGAAACATGGCATAGTGTGCTACACAATCAGGCAGACGTGTTGATATTCCAACTTCATGGTAGTATTGACTCACGTTATCGGTGCCCGAATTAAGAGCATCATATCGTTGTTTGTGCGTCAAGCAGGCGGGATAGTTCCGCTTCTTTTGTTGATGATGCTGATTATTAGTATTATTTTGGCAAACCGTTGAATTGTCCAGCTGGTCATCGTGTAGGAGGGTTTCTGAACAACTACTTGTACGAACGCGTCCAGCGCCTACACCAAGAACACGCGAAGAGAGCGCAGCTGTTAAACCGGTGAGACCACCTTGCGCTGCCTTCAAGTTTTGTCCTCCAGCAAGCACATTGAGAGCATTTTGCACCAAACTAGATGTTCGCGCGGTGGGCGCAATTAAATTACTCGCGCCGGTGGGCGTCAACGTGTTTGTCATGCTTGTCATCAGCTGCACACCAAAATGGCCAGGTTGGCAGTCAGCCAGATTGCATTTTAGTTCTGCAAAAATTAGCAGACAACGCAACTTCAGATAAAATTAGAACTGTCTCATTTCTAGATTTAAACTGAACAGGTAACATATTTACGACATTGGCGAGTCAAAAAAAGACTAAAAATATAAATAGAACTGTTTCGGAACGAGGTTACCACATTAGCTTAAATCTGCTATTGTGAGAATCTTACTGCGCACGTGTGCGATTAGTAGCCAGAGGATGATTGGCGAACACCAAACCAAAACGTAGCCAGTGAACGAAGATTAGATCGCACCTCATTTCCAGTGGTTAGTTTGGACGACGTTGAAGCCTCCGGAAGAAAGGGACGAATCCGCACCCAGCCTGAACGAGCACGAAACGGATGCGTACTTGGAAATGGGGACCAATTGGATCTTTGCAAAACTAATAGTGCAAAGCGACTACTCACGAATGCAAATTGCGGAGGTTCAATAAAATAACTACGACTTTACTAGGTGCAGTTCTGCTGCTTAGCTATATGTTGATGAATACTTAATATTGAAATGTTTGAAGTATACTGGAGCTAAGAAAACAGTCAACAACAACTTCGAATTAAATTTGCGTCGGATGGTTTTGTTTCATTTTGAATACTCTTTCTTTTCTAATGAAAATATTTAGAAGAATTTGGGGTGAGTGTGGAATACCTCCTTCGTCAGAAAATAAAGAGTCTACTTAAAATATCAATAACATAGTTTCAATAGTATTTTGGCCAATATAATTCATATGCTTGCTCTACTTCCCATATAGTAAAATAAAAAAATTCCAGTGATAGCAGTCAAAAAGAAAGCAAATAAAAGTATAGGAAATCTCAACCATGCCGAAGTAGCGCTACGCACTTTGTTTATTTTCATTTTTAAAGCTTACATACGTACAGATAGAGATACAATGATTGTTACTAGTTCCAGTGGAATTCGGCTCCAAATGATTGACGAATCAAAACTCTCAAAGTGGAAAATTCGAGGACAAAACGTACAACAACGAAGTCCTTGCGAGCACGATTGTGGACATATAACTTCAGTAAAAAAGAGGCAGCATCGTCACTCAGCACATAATGACAGCAGCTAGCAAAATCTACTGGGGCATCACAACCTAATTTAAAGAGAGAGAAATGAGTATATTCATTTATTATCGACAAGGTTCAACATAGCGATGCCAATATGTCTGACTGGCATCCACCAACCTTCAAAAAGTAAATTTCTTTCCAAAAAGTCAAATGTATCATATTTAAATCGTTGTTGTAAAACAAAGACAGGTCATCCAGCTGACTGTTTTCGTCCTTATTGGGAACTCGGCAAGTACAGGAATCGAGCCAAAGCCCAGTTTATTCTGTGTCTAAGACTCTATCCATTGTGCTAAACGCGGCGCAAACTACACGTATTTTGAAGTCATATGCCAACTTAAGTTTTTGGTTTGCCCTTCCTCCAGGTGGAATCTATTTGGAATTTCTTAAAGCGCGAAATTTCAACAAGCCATCAAAGATCTGTCATGGTACAACAGAAACCATGCCTCTTGGAGGAGTTATATTGAAAGGAAATATTCTGAATATTACACGACAAATCCTCAATAAGTACAAAACAGGTATAACGAACGAATTAATTTTGCTACTTGATGCAATGCTTAGTTTGTACTGAAAACAATCAAAAGCCCTCCGTTATGTACTACAATTATATATATATATATATATATATATATATATATATGTTACACGGTATATTTTTATTAGGAAAAGAAAAAACATTTATTAAAAAAATGGATAAAGGCCACTTATTTTGAGAATAGTAAACTTCGCTTTGTATTCTTTCATTTATATACATCCTGGGTTTTCATTTGATTATGTGGGTGGCAACTAGTCTGATTTTCCGTTTTATTTCTATTTCTTGTTTAGGCATTTCTGTAAGTGTGTACGCGTACGTGTCTGTGTGCATGTAGGAGTCATTCGCGTCTTATTTCAGAG
The DNA here is from genome assembly GCA_029291075.1 of Eudiplozoon nipponicum. NCBI lineage: Eukaryota > Metazoa > Platyhelminthes > Monogenea > Mazocraeidea > Diplozoidae > Eudiplozoon > Eudiplozoon nipponicum. Next base: position 18,804 of record JAQBSW010006578.1, on the reverse strand, counting down.
TGATGTCTGAAATTTGGCCATTATATTATCGATGGATTGATTTATAACCAAATGTTCGCCTTATGAGCTGTTAAGTGTACGAATGTTCTTTCAAAGGAATTGCGTCTTTCATTTCGCCTTGCTCCTCAATTCGTTCCATTCCTTTGGTAACAGCGCAGGGTGAGCGAAGTGAAGCGTTGAATGCTCATATTGTTGTGAAATTTCTGTCGCTGTAAACGATGTTAGTAATATCATTTTTACAGCTGCTTTTTTTTCCTTTTCTGTTTGTTGCCAGTCAGATCGAGTGTGTGTTGAGGTTGATATAATGGGTGTTCGGGCTTGCCTAGACGTTTGAATGTTTAGGCCGGGTGCTTATTGTCTTATATAAAGAACTTCGTATATGTATAATAATTATTTTTGATTTTTCTTTGTGTAGAACTGAGAAATTCTTTAAATTGTCTGGATGCCCCGTTCTAAATACATGGTCGGGGATAACTGATATTCCTGACGGTACCAGATTTTTTGTCTGTTTCGGTGGCAAATGTTACTGGATTCTGTTGATCCACTGCTTTTTTATACGTACAGTATATATATGCTACCGCACATACATGAGAATTAGAAGATTGCATGATTTGGATAGAAATTGGCAATTGATTTTTGGCATCCATCCTCATGATTCTTTGTATGCTAATAGTGATGCTAGCTATTGAATTTGGAAAATTCTCTTAAGTGATTCGATTTAATCGCCGTGCAATTATAGAGGCCGGTAGATCGCCTCTAAATTTTAAGTTTAGATAAGCTTGTTTGACGGTTTCCTCTGAATAACGAATCGGACAATACTTAGTGTTTACAATAAGAACGAAAGCGATCTACTGGATGAATTGCCTATATTATCAGATGCAATTTTGATTTTATACTTTCAATGTATATATATATATATATATATATATATATATATATATATATATATATATGTGTGTGTGTGTGGGTGAGTATGTGGAGGGGTTGTACAAAATTTATGTCAGTGATTGTCAGTGAATAAAGCCTTTTAACAACATTAATTTTAATAAACAAACAAAGTTCGGGATAAAGTGCTTTAAATGAATAAGCAGAAGATTCAAACAGAAAACATTATTAAAAGAAACATGTTGCACGACAGGGAAAAGATCATTACAGTAAGCCCGTGTGTTATTAAAAACAAAATTGAAAGCAGTGAGATCAAATACACCAGAAAAGTTAAAAATACATTGAAAATTTCGGTAGAAACAAAAATTATTGAATAGAATAATATCAGTTCGACGGGAGAAAATTGACGTCTAACATTATGGATAGATAGAAAATTATATAATTCATAAACATGATAATTAAACGAAACAACATTATATAATTATTCGGTCCTAGCTCTGCGAAACAAAGATTTTACGTTCACTGTCCCCATTTTTACTCCAAATATTTCGGGCTCCGGTTCCGAACCCATTTGTTAACGGCATGCTCATCGCATCAAGAAATTTGACATTTACTAAATAAAGTGATAAATTTCAATTAGACGTTGTACACCAAGCACTGGAACATTTTCGGCGTTTCCTGATCGATTACACGGTAACGCTAGAAAGAAGCATAATTCCGACGGAGCATATTATGGTAATGATGAGCACATGCATGGCTTTACATATTTTATATTTCGGAAGGAATTTTATAAGCAAATTAAAGGTGTTCTATTTGGACAACCATTTTCGATTCCGATGGAAAATCTCCTCATGCAGTACATGGAGGATGGCCTCTTGGGTATGATGACCCTAAAGCCCAAACTGTAAAATCGATTCATGAATGAAATTAGTAATTTGGCGTCTTGGGGAGAATGAAATGATAATTTTTTTAAATAGCTAATAAAATGAGTAAATTTAAATTTACAATTAAAGCGGAATCGCAGGATTTACCATTTCTGGAAGTCAAATTAATTATAAATTGTGGATTTGCACCATCAGTTCTGCATAGACCCTCTTGATCCCCATTTCCAAGAACGCATTGAGTTCTCCTTTGTGGTGGCTAAGTGCTGATTCGCTCCTCTCTTCGAAAGCTTCCACATGATTTCCAGTGTTTAGTACGAATGATGTGGAAGCCTTTGCAGTGTGGGGACGAATCAGCACCTAGCTACCACGAAGATAAACTCGATGCGTACTTGGGGATCAATTGCATCTTTGCGGAACTGATAGTGCAAATCTACCACCCAAGAATAAACCTTTGGATACTCTCAATGCAATGACAGCGCTGCGCAATTTAGAACAACAACAAATTAGACATGACAAATAATCAGAAAGAGATGTTTTTAGGAAAGATTACTTATACGGACATCATTCTCAATTTAAAATCAAATCATCCATACAGAATTTTAATAAGTGTCGTAAAATCGATGAAATTTAGAAGCATTAAAATAACACACATGAAATATGGGGATATTGAGTTAGGTAGACTGCGAGAAATATTCAGTGTTGATAGGTGCCTTCCGAAGTTAAAAAACAACGTTGATGAATGTAATAAGTAAATTTAGTCATAATTGGAAGTTCGTAAAGTCAGATAGAACAAGCAAAGATAGCAGCGTCATGGCAATAACGAATTACAAACTAACCAGGAAAATAAAACGGTAGCGTCAAAATATATTAAATGAAACATTTTAAAGCGATTTCTTACTCTAGTCACTAAACAACACCAGTAGTGTATGAAATTCCATGTTTGGACTGTAAAATTATTTATGTGGATGATGGTATGCGCAACATCAAGGTCTGAAATGTATAACATATAACTGCATTCAAATATGGACATTTTAATAGACAAAATCTTGCAGGTCATATAGTAGAGATGCGACAAAATTAACTGAAATTATTGTAACTTTGTATCAATATATGGTCGTAATAAATTGAATAGATTAATTAGAGAATCTATTAAATGAAATCACAAGGTAGCATAAAGAATAAAACAGCCATAGACAAATCACTAGGCCCGATTTTGAACACATCACTAAATAATGACAGAAAGTGAAAATTGCACGCTTCCGAATTTCAAACTCGGTCAAGTAAAAATGTTAGAGTTTGATTCGGACTAACCTAGAAATGGCGGGGGAAGAATAATTATGAATTTATAAACTAATTAGAAGATCATATAAAAATTTAATACTTCATTACCTCATTTCTTACTATATATGTTAACTCAAGACACTTATAGAGCATACCACTTATTGATTGAGCCTTACATTAAATATCCATTTAAAAAAATTACTATCGTTATTCTTTCAGAAGTTAATTTCTCGTCTCTTTTCTGACCCTCGTTTACTTTAACATATTATTTTAATTAAGCTTACTATTTTAAACTGACCGGATTTTGCGACTGTAGTATTCACATTATTTTTCCCCTCTCCTCACCAGGAACGCCAATCGTAGATACTTCATTTAACGTGTGCAGAGGGGTACTGACATTAATCAGTTCAATTTCACTCAGATAAAATTGCATTTGCAGTTAAAAATATTCACAGTTCTAAACCGACGCATATGCATGGCATGTGCTCATTTAGTGATTCGTCAGAATTCGTTATGAAACCACTGCAGATACACTTTGAGAAGTGTACACGTTCGGACAAATGCAGGCGCATACATTACGCACATTTTTTCTAGTGGAAAGCCAGTTATGGTTAAGAGATCTACTAGTAAGTAAAATGATTCAATTTGAGCAAAATTTAACACTTGGCATATTTCTTCATGCTATGAGCCTTAGCGTTGTCAAAGGGGTCAAAAACTGGACGTCGAAATATTCGCATTTAAAATGAGGACAGTGGATATAATGGCCTTGTTTTGCAAAACAAGGCTCAGGAAGGTAGTCGATTTTCTTTTGCATAAAACACTGTTTTTAAACGTCATATAATGTTGTAATTAGTTTAATGTGCGAAACAATGACGATCATAACATTAATTTAATAAAAAAATACTACTACTACTAAATTTATAAATAATTCGAAGTTCAGAAGTTCTGTGCAGTATCGGCAGCAATAAAGAAACGATTCGTTTTAAGAAAACTATGTTTGATGGCCATAAACCATCAGAACCCAATCCAGTTAAACTGGACCAAGTCATTGTCTCGCATACTTTATGACTGATATACCTGAAGGTTTATCTAGTGTAGTAAGCACAATATGATAATATGAAGTGATAAAATTTGTTCAAGTTGAGTGCTAAAAATAAAAAAATAAATATTCCGATTATTCAAATCAGGGTTGAGATCTTGATGTAAACACCAGTTCCATGGGTTACTTAAATTTGTTAATATCAACAAGGAAAAATATTTAATGTGACTGGTGATTACACCAAGGTCGTAACTCTGATTTGAATAACTGTTATTACCTCCCGCACGACCAATGTTAGTTTAATAATATAAGTAAATATTCCAAACTGATTGGGTGAAACGCTAATACAGTAATGTAAACAAAGGCATATATATTTCTAATTAGGAAGAAAAAACACATTAATAACAAAGTGGATAATGGCCATTTATTTCGAGATTACTAAACTTCACTTTACATTATTCATTTATATAAAATGAAGTTTAGTAGTCACGAAATATATGGCCATTACCCGCTTTGTCATCAATGTGTATTTTCTTCTTAATTAGATATATAGTGTGTAATATTCGAAGGCAGTGAGCATAATACAGAATTTATATATATATATATATATATATATATATATATATATTTAAAAATATACTTTAAAAAAAACTAAAAATTGCATGAGGTAGTAAATCCAAGTAATTGAGTAGACCGGTTTCGTCCTTATTTGACACTCATCAGGTACGCGGCAGAAATGTAGTGGCCGGTGCTCGAACAAGGGCACGTTTGTTTCAGTGTATTGAAACTCATCCAATGCACAACCCATGACGCACAAGGCATGGAATTTGAAGTCATATACTAACTTATGCTTTTCGGTTAGTATTTCCGTCAAGCGGAAACTATTTGGCATCGCACTTTCCATTTCCACTAGTCCTCTCTAATATGTTATTCTGGAACGGACACCTCATCACTTGTGGTAGCGATATTGAAACGAGCTATTAAGGCAGAAATTTATTATTGATATGCTATCAGAATTTTAAAAAATAATGCATAAGAGAACACAAAATTCATCAAGTAGCCTGGTTTCGTCCCTATTATGCACTTATCACGTACTCGACTGAATTGCAATGGCCGGAGTTTGATCCAGGAATATTTGCTTCAGTCTTGCAACTCATCCAATACACAACCCATACTGTTTTCATGTATATGCTAACTTATGTTTCGGTCAGTCGTTCCGTTAGAAAAAACCGGTCTACTAGACGAATTGTATTTTACTTTATATATTGTTTGTCTTATTCTAGCAGCACATAGATAATAAAATGATGCAGTCATTTGAATTCAATATTACTTCATTGAGTGGCATAGTGTCAAATATGTAACGACAGATCCGGAGACAGTTAGTTCAAATTCTAGGTCAAAACCGACGCCAAATAGGCTTCAACTGGAGGATTGACTGAAAAAAAATGTAAATTGAAAATTAATAAAAAGTGTATGCATTGTGCAACTACAGTCGCACAGTGGCTGAGTTTCAAGACGCTGGTAAATAGATATTGAGCTACGATTAAAAATGAAACCAGCCCGCTTGACGAACTGTATTTGCTACCTCATACAATGTCTAGCTTATACTGAAAACGCTGACAATCATGCCAGATGGCTTGTATCAAACGGTTTAGAATTTGACCACCGCCGTCCTGGGGGGTTGAGCAAGAAGGAAGAAGCCATAGGCAAGAAGAACTTTTTTGCAGCCGAAAGCCACATTTAGTTTGCATCAACAATAAATACATAAGTAAATTAAAATTATATATATATATATAATTAGGAAGAGAAAACACATTTAATAACAATGTATATATTTATTGTGAGTAATTATTTCGAGAAAATGCAACTACGTATTACAATCTTTCATTTATATGCGTTCTTGGCTGTCATTTGATTATTCTTTAAATCATGTTTGTGAGTCAATTAAACAAAAATCTCAATACATTTAACCAGTTTTCGAACAACGTAGCAAAACTACCGTCAGTCACACTTACATATTACAATCTTTCATCTATATGCGTTCTTGGCTGTCATTTGAATAAGTGGATGACTACTGGTCAGATATTCAGTTTCACTACAATTAAACAATAATTGATTGCGCGGGTGGTGGTAACAATTCGTTAAATCAAGTTTGCGAGATTGAAGTAAACACCAATCCCATTGTATTAAACCAGTCGTCGAACAACATAAAGTGCGTTGCGACTGGCGGTAGTTTTGTTATGTTGTTCGACGACTGGTTAAATACAATGGAATTGGTGTTTACTTCAAGCTCGCAAACTTGACTTAAAGAATTCAGTTTCACTGTTTATTGCGCGCTGATTTATGAATGCGTAGGCGTGCGTGTGCAGGTGCTATTCTCATAGCGCTACTGAGTGATGTCTGAGATCTGGTTATTCTTTAATTGATGGATTGAGTTTTAACCAGGTGTTTGCCTTGGTGGCTATTGTGCATAAGAATTTTTGCCCTCGTTTGTTGACTTCCCTATCTCCTTGTTCTTGAATTTTATTTTGGCTTCTTGAGAAGCTACATTGCACTTCTACTAGCAGATGTATGCATGCACCAACTTCAGCAAACAATTTTGAAAAGCATATTTGGCCAGTGCATAATCTACAAAAGGTATGTATGTGATCTATTATTTTTTGATCCTTGACGTAAGAGACCCAGCAGAAGTCATAAAACAAGTCAATGAAGCCGATCTAGAAATCAACAACAGACAACACCTTTTCTTTCTTGGACATTGAACAAACTTGAGAAGAAAATAGTTATTTGACACTGATATTACATAGAAAACCTGCTTACGTAGCGCAATACATTCATTACAACAGTAGTGCCAACATCTCATAAAATATACCTATTTCAAAATCTAGCCAACCGAATGAGGAAGACCTACTTTTAACAAAAGAACGAGAAATAACGATGTTATCCGAGGAAAAGTTTTTGATGAATAACTAGTCGGAGCGGTTCATAGTTTTCAACATCAGACCACGTCCGATTTGTACTACTGAGGATACCACCAAATACCTTTTTCTGCAACTATCATTTAGAGGCGATCTATCGATCTAAATAACTGCACGGCGTTAAAATCAAATCACGAAGCCTAAACTCCTTAGTGCACACAGATAATCTTGAGGTTGAATGCCAAGGACCAAATTGTGAATTATCTCCAAATCCTCCATAGACTACAAATTTTCATGTATATACATTGTATGTACGAGAAAGCAATTGGTTAACTGTATCCAATAACGTTCACGGCAGAAATTGAATTAAAAATCATCTATTCCCCCGTATACATTTTAAAATGAGCACCAAGACAATTTAACAACTTTTACAGTTCTACGCAATGCAAAGTGCGAAAAAATTATTATACATGTATGAAACTCTATACATAAAAGAACAAACATCCGGCCAAGACATTCAAACGTGTCACTAATATGATATTTTACTCGACTGGCCACAAATCACACAAACCAGCAACAATTACTAGTTTCCAGGCTAGCTCGAACACCCATTAGATAAGCGTCAACAAAAATTAGATCGTATTAGCGAAAAACATTTGCACAAATGGCATTACTAACGTAATTAACGTTGACAGAAGCTTCAAAAAACTATCAATATTGCTTCATTTGTTTCGTGAAATGCATCTGATGAAGATCTACGGTAATGTAGATCGAAATATTATGAAAAAAGAAAATTACTGGAACAATGAAAGCTGCGTTAGTTAAAACGCAGATCAGGTAATAATCAATATTGCAGTCTGCAAACTATGGACTGTTAACATGACAAAAAAACAAAACTCAAGAACAAGGCGATAAGGAAGACAATATACAATAGCCACCAAAGCGAACACCTGGTGAAAACTCAAGCTATCAATACAAGAATAACCCGATTTCAAATGTCACTCTGTAACAAAATAATGACACAGACAAGCACACATACCCAATCACAAATCAGCACACAATTAACAGTAAAATTGAAAAGTTGTCATCCCTTAAATCAAATGAAAATCCAGAACTTTTATAAACGAAAGCTTGTGATATGTATTTAAGTATTCTGAAAATAGTTATCCACAATCAAAACTCACTATGTTATTAAATGTGTTTTCACCCCATAATAAAAATATATTATGTAAATTTGAATTACAATGTTCATTATATATATATATATATATATATATATATATATATATAATCAATAATATATATAATCCAATAATGTCGTCTAATATGCCACAAAGATTAATCAGCAATCATAAAAAAGGGCACAATCGAGAAAACAATTCAGAATCAAAATCGTATTCTGGAGGGAAATAACAAGTAAAGGTAAAGATTTAATTCAGAATCTACCTTCATAATTCCAAAGAAAAATACTTCTACTTCTATTAAGCTTAGCTTTCGACGTTTAATTAACAGGCCATTAATAAATCAAAACATGAACATAATTTTAAAAGTAAGCGAAAGAAAATTTTCGATTTTAAACAAGAAACTAGAAGTGGCGGTAATTACCTTTTGCCATATTTCGTTTCCGGTATTTTAATACAAATCACATAGAAGAATTGAGCGCGAAGTTTTAATTTTAGTATACACACTTGATTAAGTTAATTTTTATTAGGCGTCGGCAAATATTATTACTGACGAAAATCTTTAATGAATCACAAACTTTAACTAAATGTGGAAAAACACAAGATTAGTCCAAGAATGCACAAAAAAACGCATAACGATTTTAGGACAGCCATTGAAAATAATTAGAAACTTTATGCAAAAATGATGATATTACATGCCGAGAGCGTTGAGCGTTAACGTTTAAACAAATAAAAAACAGCAAAAATATAAATAAGGTAAAAAGCAATTTTCAGACGCAAGTTTAATGGCAGATATTAAAAGAAATTAATGGAAAAATGATTCAAACGCAGTATTATTTAGAAATCGTATAGCAGAACTTCTACCTAATAAAGGTAAATGTAAGACTACTAAGGGTGAAAGCTCCATCAGAATTTATTGAAGCTTTTATGTGTACTGAGTTTTCATTCCAATTAGGCAGCTTGCTCTTGAGTTTTTAAATTGACCCAATAAAATCGGTAATTGACATTAGTCTTGTTATGCTGTGCGACTTGTTAAACATTGGGTTAATGCTCATTTCAATCATATCAAATAAATATAAATAACAAAAGAACAAGAAGTTACTTTTACATTTTATAGAAAGACAGTTAACAACTCCACATTTATTTGAACTTAAGAAAGCTCAAACACCTGATCACGTGGAAAAAAGGTTTAAGCTCATTAAATTTAAGGAATGTCTAGGATTTAAATAAATACAGCGCAACGTTTGCTTTTTAAATTTCATGGAAGATATCATTATACCGTTGAGCACAGAATAGTGCACCATTTTAACAACCGGAAAATAAAGATATCCCAATAAAAATTCTTTGCACGCTGTAGGGTTGGCCAAAATACTCTACTTGGTACAGCCTGCAGCTGGATTCCCGGAGATTCTCCGAAGTAGAAATTTTTATTGGACAATGGGAGTATTACGTGGTGCGATAAAGTGACGATTAATTCGAATTACAGCATTCGGCCGTGATTTTGCTGGTCGATCATATCTGGGATTCCAACTATTCACCAGAAATGCCTCATACGTTTGGTGAACAGGATCTTTAAACAGCCCTTTCAGAAAGTAACCAAGCAAACGAAATTGGTGTTCTTTACCTTCATACACCTGCGCTGAAAAATCTAAAAAAATCTGAATTGAAGTGATCCACTCATAAATTCCGCTCGTGATGCTCAGCTAGTGTAGGACAAACGAATGTATCAAATTACAAATTTGGTTCGAGAATCTAAAGGTATTTTGCCAACCAGTTGGAACGAATTTCTCCCACATATTTGTGGTATCAATCTGGTGCGCGTCCGGTTGAGCCTTGACACTTATGAATTTGAATAATTCAAAAGGGAGCCCAGAACCAATGCTCCTGCTTTTGTACACACAAGAAAATGTCTAAAAAATTATCTATTACAAAGAAAATCGCACTCAATTGGTAGGTTCACTGTGATGAAGTTGGGTCAGTTTAGTTAGATTTTCCAACATTTTCAGTCACACAGGATATTTTATCAGTAGAGCAAGATTACATTCAAACGACAAATAGTAAAAATATGCTGAGTAGATTTAGTGAGGGTTCTTTCTAATTATCACGAAATCGATTTCGTTTTATTTACTGTGCACGCTCTGTAAAATTCATTGCGATTTTATTCTTGAAAAGTATGCCTACTTCTCTTAAGGAATAGCTAAATAATTGTCACGTTATGCTTCTGTGCTCTTATAGAAATATTTTATGGCCATAACAGAGACTGCGCAATTCTTCGTTGTTAATCAAACAAATTAATGTGGACATCAGCATTAATAGCCGTTTGTGAAATATGTCGTGTATGAAAATAAGCAAGGGAAACCATCAAAATTGTACAATGTAACGCTAGTTCTCATCTTAAATTCAGTAAAAGAATCACCAATATCATTACAGCCATTCGACATTTTATAGGCACATTAAAATTAGATCCTCGATAGATAGTTTGCCAGCGTGTCAAGGGATGGTCGAAATTGTCACTACGTATGACAACTAGTTAATTATCGGTATTAGTATTTATCTCAGGTCTGAAGTCAATAATTGCTTAATTAATTACGCTTTTTATGTTTCAGAATGATGAAAGCTGTCTGCGAGAAACATCACACAACAGAGGCCGTAGTGCATAAATTTAATCGATCAAAAATACACACAGAAAGAAATGGACGATTAATAATGAACTCAATCTATTGCTAGTCAAAAGCAAGCCTCGTAAAAATTCAGCATCGATTACGCAACGAGTTATTAAGTAATAATTACGTGACAAACCCCGGAAGTAGCATAAAACAACCTATCCTTTCATAACTGTGCCTTTAGTCCCAGCATACTGGAGGTACATGATAGCATAGCGACGTGCTGAACAGCCAGTAAAAGTGAAGCCTAAACGTACAAGAGATAAAGACTTCGATGATGAAAGCTGTAATATTATCATCCATAACTAATCAGGCAAACCTTGGACCTTAAAAAGCTAGGTCAATTTAAAGCATCCGGTGACAAAATGTGTGCTACACAACAGTTCATGCATCCATTTCTCGCTAATAGGTACAATCATCTGAACGGAAACTCACATTATAAGTGAAAAAGTGCTATAATAAAATAATATAGAAAATTAATAATAAATTTATGGCAGTGTAAATCAATAAATCAAAAGTTAAGTGAAAGTTAAAGCAGGGAAATCATAAAAACCAAATACAACACACACTAAACACAATTTGTGAACTTAAAAATTGTATGCGCAGCGCATTTTATACAGAGCTTGGTGTTTGAAATGAAGAAAAATTCGCAACAGTTAAAATATAGTTAGCTAGGAGTTAATTTGCGGTTAGAAAAGTGAATAACAATCAATAGACACAAATTTTCAGCGCCATTTAGTTTATAAAGTAAATGATATGACACCTCACGGCAGAAAATACAAATACCTTGACAAGCCGTTCCATCCTCGGATTCTTCTGAAAATTGAAGCTCATCATCTTCCATTATAGTGTTACTTGCTACCAGAATGGCCAGTAAAAAGCAGAAACAGATAAGTATTCAATAAAATAATCCCAGTCCCATTGAAGTTAATCTTAAACAACTAAAAGTTTGCACCCTTTCGTGCACAACCATGCATCTTAACTACATACATTGAGATGCAAGCTGAATGACTATGATAATCGAAAACTCAATAAAAAGCATAAATCAAAAAACAAGAACTTGAATTGTATTTGTACTCATTTTAATTAGTTTATAGATCATTCGTCATCGTAGAACCACTTATAAATAAATGTACCAGTGTGTTTAGGATCACCATCTCCGTCATAATAGCGTGATAAGCAATTCATTGTCGGTAGACAAACAAATATTAGTTATTAGTAAAGTCGCGCGAACCCCAACAAAAAGTACGCATATATGTGACGAAGTAAACCTTCTTATACATATTTTATTATATATATATATATATATATATATATATATATATATATATATAATCTGCTCGAATGTGAGTTTTAATAAATTATATAGTAGTACTTTCATGTTCGGGGATTAAAAAGAAATTTTATCAGATACAAGAACTAATTTTTCTTTCATTTTCTCAAGTACCTACAAATAAACTAAATAAATAAATAAATAAATATATATATTGAAGGTCAAAACAAGATATAAAAATTTAAACATGGAGAGAGTCTGAAATAAGGGAACACCAATCAATTGTGTGCGTCACCTCCGGTTCAAGTTCAAATCCTGAACACCGTTGTTCCATTATTTCACACTCTTTCCATGTTTACTTTATTTTACCTTTCAATTTATATATAAAGAAATGTTCATTTGAGATAATTGAGAAGAAAGTGAGATAGAAGCGGTTCATTTATCAGATAAAATTTACTTCCATTTTGCACACATGGAAAAGTTACTATGAATATATATATATATATATATATGTGTGTGTGTGTGTGTGTGTATGTGTGTGTGTGTGTACTCTTGGCCACCATTTCCATACAAGGAAAAGATAGACAGAAATTTTGTCTGATACAATAAATATTTCTTTCCACGCATAGAACGTCCGCAGCTGAAAAGAGACGTTTGACTGTATTTGACAGATTTGCACATCGTGGTAGCTGTATAAATAATCCAGGTAACGTAAGTACAAAGGTATGAGAATCGGGAAAGCTAGAATAACTTTCTCCAACCATTGTCATTTATGGAGGAACGAGAGAATCTCACTCCGTCTTAAAGGGTGTGCGTACAATAAACCTCTATGTTCAGATTTTATATACGCTGATAAGACTTGGCTCATTAATGTTTATGATTTAAGACACTTGCAGGCATTCGACCACCGTTGTTTAAGAGGCATAGTACGTATAGGTTTCCAAAAACGATTAAGCAACGTTGATGTCCGTAGAACAAGTGATCCTCGTTAGATAAACCAAGAAGGCTTCATCAAATGTGTTGTCTCGATCACGTTTTACGCTTGTCTTCAATTTGATTTCCCAATAGATTATTGTTCTCTCAGCTAGCGCTAGATAGGCGTAAGAAACGAGTTGGGCAGATTTTGACATAACAAATTCAGCTTAAGTCAATTATAGCCAAATTATGTATTATAGAACCCGCTCATTTGTGAGGATGAATTCTAAGTGCGCATCATAGTTCTTGGTTTGAAATCCTGAGCGATTTAAAATCAAAGCGAACTGAGAGTCGGTCCAGTTGCAGATTTCTTGTAGAATGACCTTCGTAACATTATGTTCTTAGGTGAGCAGTTAACTATAATGATAGGTTTTGTTCGCTAGAATCATTCTAAGAGGTTGCCACACATGGCTCATTCGCTATGTGTAAAAATCACAGGATACGAACTGTATCCAGAGGATGTCCAAAAAAGCGTCACGACGCCAACGGTCCAGGTGCTAAATGGACGGTGTTATGCTTCGCGAGGCCACACAGGCCGGCATTATTTGACGATGCAAAGTACAAAAATCTACAATCTGGATAGTAAGGAGATAACTGGCGAATATCCGAACGCCAAGCGAATTCTACTCGACATCCATTGTGTGACGTGAATAAGTCACTAAATTTGTGGATTTAACATTCATGTAAATTTGAACTAATTAACAATTTTTGTGAGAATCTTGTGACAAAAATATCTCAGCTCTCAAGGAATGTTTAAATTTTAATGCAAATTGCGTGGTGCTGTCCTTCTTGACATTTGCCACAATTTGTTTTTTTCCTGTGAGTATGGTGTCAACCCTGAAGATGGGATTGGCAATGAAGTCCCGCAAATCCGTTAATAGTTTGGAAAATCTTGTTCTAACGTCATTTTCTGATAAGCAGCTGATGGAGGGCTTCAAAATGAAGGAACAAGTGAGAGCCCATCAATCGAGGCCGAAAATCGGTGCATCTGGAAATTTAAAGAATTCAACTTTTACCGACCTACGGGTTCTATCAATTGTCCCACACAAGAAAACGGCGGCGAGAATACAAACAATTCTCAAGTGTCATTGTGCAAAATTCACCGGCTAGTGCTATAAGAAGCTATGACGCACTATATGCACAAATAAAGGATTTCCAGTTTCTGTTATCCAGTATACGCTCTAATCCGCCAGAAATAATCGAGCTACTGAGCGAGGTAGCCCAGCCTGTCATCACACAATTCGCCAGTACAACACCATACACGGATCAACACCTGCAAATTCGGCGTATTCCAGTGGTCACTCCAGATACGTGGTTCATGATTCATCGTTCATTGGAACGTGGGACCATAAATTGCATGCATACGTTCCGAGAGGACAGTCTAGGTGAATTTTCTCGATGACCCAAAACAAGGATAAAATTCACAGACAGAAATGTACCGAGAAATTAAGGCTGGCGCGAAATAATTCTGGTACTCAGCAAATCGCATCACTAATGGTTGTTACCGATCCACTCTCGCGAGTTGTATTTGTAATAGATACTGATGCTGCAATATCCTTAGGAACACCAAATTTACCAGTAACATACAGCACAGATGTACAGTCAAAGGCCGACAATGGTCAGTCAATCAAGGTATATGATTTTAGAAATCTCGAACTTTCACTAGGTCCACGTTGTATATTTGATTTCACATAGCTTTGTTGGCAATGACGATTGTCTAGCTTTTTCACGTTAGAGCAATAACTCGTTCGAATCAGCTTATACACGATTAGATGAAGTCTATAAAAATTATTTGAATTATCGTACCGAGATACGACTTACTTCTCAAGAATGGGAATTTTCTATATGTACGTGCGCTATTTTCATTCAGGCTTAGCAACAATTTTGCAAACAAAAAGCCTTGCTCTACATGAACTAATTCACTAATCTGAATGAATACTTTTCTTAACTTAAGAGAATAACCACGAATAAATCATAATATTATACTAAAATATAGTAATACAAATTTAAAAATAAAAATGCCCCTAAGAAGGGACCATGTAAAATGTGCTATGCTATATATCTCGTAAAATTTTAGCAAAAAGAAAATTGCACGATCGATGATTTATTTAATGTTCAGTTCCGCGCGATATTAAAAATACAACAGCTTCTGCTCCAATCTTTTCATAGCCCCGTGGCATGATTGTTGATGGTAGTCCAACAAATGGTTGGATTTGGCTGGATAATAAAAAAGCATTTGCGGTTTTGTCGATTCGTTGACAGTTTAGTACCATATCATGTTGTTAGAACCTTTGCATATTTAGGTCAAGTGCATATTGTTTGATATGAATGACTTCGTACGTGTGTTATAATCTTTTTCTTCCTTGCTTTACCTAAAACTTAGAACTATTTTATTTGGCACAGTGCCCTGTTTAAAAGAATTCTCCAAAATGGAAACTGTATTTACGGAGCTATTTCCGTTCAAACCAACTTCTGTGGCAAATGTTAGTGAACGCTGTTGATCGATTTCCTTTTATGTGCAGACATGACGCACATACAGAACGCTAGTTCTCATTCAAGCAATCAAATGGCAATATATGACATTCATATTAAAAGAAATGCATGTGTTTTGAATAGGCACAAAATAAATTCACAATTTATTTACAATAAATATACTCTCAAATATTGAATTGATTTTTTTACTACTAAGAATCAATGAAAATTATAAAGATTTTTATGAGTCTGGTCAGCCTTCCACTGGCAAGATATTAAATACCCTTTATCTCAGCTAATTGTATTCTTGCCAAGGTTCCTGAATGAAATAAGCCATGCAAATCGTGATTGCAATCGAATTTGGTGCTAAACTGATTCTTCAAGTAGTGTAGGATAAATAATCAGAAACCCAATAATTAATTTATAAGCCGCCTACCGATAAGTGCCATCAAGAACGACAAACCACGATGGAAAAAAGAGAGAAAAATTGAACCACTTGATCATCAAATGTGAAGCATGAACAAATTTGAACTAAATTCCATTTTGGCAAAACCTGAAACTCGAAGAAAAATGTCGAAACAAAACGAAATAAAATATCTGACGAACGATTAAGACAAATTCTCTAGTCAATCGAAATTTTCCAACTACCTTGATCAATTTATTTACGATAATCCAAACACTGTCTTATCCAAACATCAAAGAGATGCTCTCTGCCTATTAGCAAATTTATGCATGATTAAGAATAAGCTAAGAAAATGCGATATCATTTTCATTTAGGTCGCGACCGAAATCATTCATCACGAATCAAAATGAAGCGTTGCCCCAGAAACATTCAAAGAATAATGGCTGAAAGCAGAGATAGCCAGCGCACTATATCAATACAGAAGTAAGTTTGAAGGCCGTCAAATTATTACCAAAGGACGTATGGATGAACTAAGAAAATAAATTAGAAAAGGCAACACGGCTTGATACACCAGACATAGGATCAGTAACTATAATTGAAGACACTACTTACAGCTAGCCCATGAACAAGATCATAAATAATTAAACAAACAAAGATTGTGCGGATGGTGGTAGATATTCTTTAAATCAAGTTTGCGAACTTCAAGTAGGCACCAATCCTATCGTATTTAATCAGTCATAGAACACCATAGCAAAACTATCGCCAGTCGCACGCAATGACGTCTTTCGACCTTACATGATCATTATCAGATTACGACGGCAAACTGACTAACGTGGATCAGACAGCATTGCAGGTATATGGAAAGAACAATCAGATATGCCGCTCTCAATTCTAGTAGTCCCGCATACATGGTACTTGACTGGAAATGTCGGCTGCACAATTTCTACACATTCAGGAATAATATTTTTTGCAGCTTTCGCCACATATGTACAGTTAGTACAATTAAACAATCAATGGTGCGCGGGTGGTGGTAAGAATTATTTAAATCAAGTTTGCTTTCCAAATACATTCATTGCGGTTTGATCCTCGCTAGTCAGTTTGCCGTCTTGCTCTGATGATGATCTTAGAAGTAAGTATGTATTAGATGTTGCGAACCTAGTAACAAATTAGTTCAGTTGTGACCAGAAGGATAAACCAAAGGCAGCATGAACGGAAAGTATAATCTCATGCACATTCGTTTCGTGCTTACTGGCGACTCATCAGTAGGAGCCGGCATTACGCCCTTTAACCACTATATATTCGGTAGAAGAATGTGGAATAATAGGACGGTACAATCTCCTAGACGAATGTGTAAACATGTAACAGTGAAGCTAACATAATCTGAAGTCAACGACAATACGACTTCAATGCTAACTCACACTATATAATATATATACCTTGTCTGTAAAGGATACTAACACTATGGGCATTGTGTTAGTAACTGATACCTTTTTTGAAATCGATGAGTACCGGATACTAACACTATGGTTTCCGAGTCGGTACATGATACTAACCTGATGGATAAAAATTTATGCTAAAGATCACCCAAATTGAGAATTACAACAATTTCCGAACACCTGTTACTCCAGTTAAACCATACACTCTGGCCTTCATCGATCTCAGTTATCACATTTCGCGGTAAGCATGACATCATTCAATTCAATATATTAGAGTTAAATACTGTTTGTTGCGAAGAGCTAATATATATGCAAGTATGTATTAGGTGTTTCGAACCTAGTAACAAATTAGTTCAGTTGTGACTAGAAGGATAAACCAAAGGCAGCATGAACGGAAAGTATAATCTCATGCACATTCGTTTCGTGCTTACTGGCGACCCATCAGTAGGAGCCGGTATGACGCCCTTTAACCACTATATATTTGGTAGAAGAATGTGGAATAATAGGACGGTACAACCTCCTAGACGAATGTGTAAACCTGTAATAGTGAAGCTAACATAATCTAAAGTCAAGGACAATGCGATTTCAATGCTAACTCACACTTTATAATATATATACCGAGTCTGTAAAGGATACTAACACTATGTATATTGTGTTAGTAACTAATACCTTTTTTAAATCGATGAGTACCGGATACTAACACTATGGTTTCCGAGTCGGTACATGATACTAACCTGATGGATATAAATTTATGCTAAAGTTCACCCAAATTCAGAATTACAATAATTTCCGAACACCTGTTACTCCAGTTAAACCATACACTCTGGCCTTCATCGATATCAGTTATCACATTTCGCGGTAAGTATGACATCATTCAATTCAATATATTACAGTTAAATACTGTTTGTTGCGAAGAGCTAATATATATGCAAGTATGTATTAGTTGTTGCGAACCTAATAACAAATTAGTTCAGTTATGACCAGAAGGATAAACCAAAGGCAGTATGAACGGAATGTATAATCTCATGCACATTCGTTTCGTGCTTACTGGCGACTCATCAGTAGGAGCCGGTATTACGCCCTTTAACCACTATATATTTGGTCGAAGAATGTGGGATAATAGGATGGTACAATCTCCTAGACGAATGTGTAAACCTCCAATAGTGAAGCTAACATCATATAAAGTCTACGACAATTCGACTTCAACGCTAACTTACACTATATAATCTATTTACCGAGTCTGTAAAGGATACTAACACTATGGTTATTGTGTTAGTAACTGATACCTATTTTGAAATCGATGAGTACTGGATACTAACACTATGGTTTCCGAGTCGGTACATGATACTAACCTGATGGATATCGATTTATGCTAAAGTTCACCGAAATTGAGA
>JAQBSW010006577.1:0-47444 GCA_029291075.1 Eudiplozoon nipponicum | reverse complement strand
ATACACCGAAAGATACAGATTATAGAAATGTTAATCGTCAGACAAACGAACGATCAGCAATAATCGAGTGTTGTAATCACATCACAAAATAAAATTGTACGATAAATCATAGGAATACCAAGTAATGAATCATGATTATACAAATTTAATGGATTTGCTCGAAATAATTCTAGTGACAATTTTATATTAAAGTAATTTAGATTTTCATTAAATACTTAATAGATATGATTTTAATCGCAGATACTAGCTTGTAACTATGATTTAATATCACTTTAAACAGAAAAGTGGTAGTGAATACTTACATTACTATTAAGCAAACCTGAGTTACCACCCGCCCAAATTCGATTAGTCTGCGATCGATCAAGCATCGAAAGTCCGCCAAAGTCAAGCGATAATGCTGTCATATTGCCCGAAGAAAGTATTGAATCAGAATTATCACCATGACATATGTTTCGCGGAATATTTGACTCCACAACGTGGATTGTTCCTTCCGTACTGCTATCAGTACCACCAGCGTCATCATCATCATCGTAATCCTTTATATTAAAGCCATCAGGCAACTGTGGTGTCGCTGTATCTATACTACCATGACCACCGTGTCCGTCATTCAAAGAATTCTAAACGGCATTTAAAGTACAACTGTATTATTATGAAGAAGTAATGGAAACCAAATATTAATGTAAAGAAATAAACTTACAATGGAGCTCCAGTCGTTATGAAAGGCGATGGAACTATTGACCGAACCAGCACAAACAATCGGATTGAATTCAAGATTCTGAAGTGCAGAACCATTATTTGACGATAAAAAATTGGTTTCTTCATCAGGAAAGTTGGAGAATATCACCGACTGTTTGTGAGTTCTTGTAATAGAACTCAATGACGCAGAATCGTTTGAGTTGACAGCGCAAGCTGACTCCTCGGTAGACATGCGTATCGCTAAAGGCAATTTATTAAAACTGAGATGCTACACAAAGGGGGAAATATATACAGGGCTACATCCGTTTCACGTCCAAAGGTCAAAGGGCTAAAAAAAATGAAATTTTAAAGGTAATATATAGTTATCTAATATTAGCACTAATCGTTTGTAAGAAAATATTATGAACCGAATCTAATGATATATATTAGTTTAATGGGATGATAATTCGAACTTAAGATGTAATAAAACGAATAAGAACTATCCAAGTATGCATTATTGAGGAATTTATAATGGAAAAAGGAAAATAAATACGGAAAAATACAACTTACGGTTATTTACAGTATTTACAGCCAGCGTGACGCTCAAATTTTCTGCGCGATTACACTTCCATGAAGGCTAAATAAGTTGGCGAAACAAAAGAATATGGTATGTGTTACCGAGGTACCAAAAATTATCGTCAAAAAATAATTATTACAACGTAGTGTAACGACATAAAGCAATTCGCCGACATATTGTGCAAATTAAATTCAATTCAATTTACGCTGCACCAATGAGAAAAAAGCGAAATTTGCCGTTAACCAATGGCGTGCAAGTAGCCAATCAAGGCTATTTAAGCACGGTGAATTTACCATGCAAGTCAGTTGTCGCGTTTGCTTTCTGCTGTGCGTTTCTCCTAAGTTCTGTCTGCTATCGTCATTTACGTTGAGTTTTGGGCTTGCTTTACGCACATTGGCAATTTCAGTCACGCCAGTCTTGTTGCTGTACAACTAGAGAGACGAGCCAGTTACTGCAGAACTTCAACTCAGCGGGATTTCAACGCCACAACAGAAGGAACCACAACCAAAGCCAACCAGAGCTGGTCACAAGTGTCTAGGAGTACTTCTGGACACAGCTACACTAACTGACCTTCTCAGCATTTGCCGGAGAACGCAAGACTGGCCCTGTTAAGGGCCCCCAAACAGTACTAACTCAGCTTTCCTGGCACTCAAACTAACTTTAAAACGTCGTACGACATTAACTTGAAGCTGGACCGTTAACAAAATGGGCGATCGCTCCAGGATACTGAGTACTTGTAACGACACAAATCAATCGGTGACATATTGCGTAAATAAAATTCAAATCTATTTACGTTGCACCAATGAGAAAAAAGCAAATTGCCGTTTAACCACGTTTAACCACGTTTAACCAATAGTATGCAAGTACACATATTGCATGCTATTTAAGCACGGTAATTTACCATGCAAGTCAGTTGTGGCATTTGCCTTCTACCTGCTTCACGCGTGTGCGTTCTGTCGGCTGTCAATACGTGTGCGCTCTGTCGGCTGTCAATACCTACGCTGGTGATTTGATAGTTTCACCAACAACTAACTACATCCGTGACTCATCTTGTTGCGGGATACCGGAGAGACGAGCCAATTGAGTGCAGGACCTGCAGGACACCATCCACAACGCGATTACAGCTCAACCACGGGAGCGACAACTCAACCAGAGTCCACCCAAGGCTCTAGGACATCTTCAACTCTGAAGACTTCAAGCGAACGCATTACCCGGCCCTCTTAAGGGCCCCCATATCAGTAACTAATCTCTATTCAGAGCACCTTAACCGAGTTTGTAACGTCGTACGGCATTTACTTGAAGCCGGGGCGTTTACAAAATTGGCGACCGCGCCAGGATATTGATTATTGTTCTGATTTTTTTGGTATAAATAAAATTGACTTCCTTTTTCATCTATTTGGGATAAAAATCGATTAAGATTTGCGTTTTATCTACCGTGATCGTGGCCATCTGTGAATTTTTTTGGGTATATATATATATTCGCGGTTTGTGTTGGGGGATATAATAATTAGATTGACATTTGTGTTTTCTTTACCCTGATCGTGGATTTCTGGGAAATCTGTTGGGTATATATTCGTGGATTTGTTGAGATAATAATAACACATCGGCATCAAAGGCCAACGGGTCCTTTGTTCATCTTTTCTACGTACAAAACGGCACCGTACGTACTCAACAACTCAACTTCGGATTGTTGGAAACAGTGACTTCTTTGTTCTGCTCTTATTCAACCGTGGAAGCTGTTTGTGGGTAAGCGTTTCGTTAAAGTATATTTATATATTTTCATATTGCTTTTAATTTATGCTTTTAAGATCCCGTAAGATTGTTAAAATGTCAGGTCCAATTTTAGATATTGATGTTCCTGTTTGGGATGGAGATAGTGAGTTATTCTTTATGCGCGTAGACTCCGCTTTCTCCCCGTTTCCTGATTATGACAGTCATCAAAAACTGTCAAAGGTTTTTGCTAAACTACCTTCTGAATTGCAGCGACGGATTTATCCTAAGCTTGAGGCCATTAGGAAGCTACCTAATCCCATTTTGGGCCTACAAAACGAGGTAGAATCCTTGCTTGGACCCACGGAAACTGAGCAGATAATAAACAAATATGCGCAGTTAGATATGCCAAATCTTGGCCCCATAGAAATACTGAGGGAATTACGGAAACGTTGGTATAAAACCAACATTTCTGACCATGAGGCTAAGGTTGTTTTTATTAACAATCTTCCCAAACATTAAAACTCTTTGCCAGACAGCTCCCCAACACTCTCTCTATAGATGACTTATCTGAGAGATGTGAGTTAGAATATAGGGTTTTGGAACCCAAAGTGAATCCATCATCCTTTTCTTCACCCCCGCAAGATGATAGAATCTCCTCCTTAGAGAGAACAGTGGCGAACATGGCCAAAGTTCTAGAAGGATTGGCCATTACCAAATCGGAGATAAATCATGTGAATGCTCGACCAAAATTCGTTTCCAAGTCAAATTATAATGGTAGGCGGCGATCGAGATCTCCGCAATCATTTAATAAATATGCTCCAAAGAACTGGTGTTATAACCACCAGAAGTTTTTTATGCTTGCCAAGTTTGTCTTTGTCGTTCCGAAGAATTTCCGAATGAGTGTCAATTTCCACAGCTGACGGAGAGGACAACAGACCGCAGGCACAAGGGTGCATCAGTATCGGGAAACGTCTGGCGCAGGAAGTAGAAGACCGTACTTTCTGCACATCAACGGCATCAACGGCGCTACAGGGAAGAAGCCAACTACAATCCGACATCCCTGTCGACTCTTTTCGTCCACGCCGAATTTTTCACATAGAGAACCAAACAGACAATGCCGGTCGCAATCACCAGCCTACTTGTTTGCATGACCCGGCCAAACAGCCAAACGAACTTCTGCACCTTCTTGATTTCAAAACTGGCGAAGAGTACATCGTAGACACAGGTGCGGCAGTCTCAGTTCTCAAAGGTGATTCAATGGCCGAGATGTCGCTGGGCGTTCTTCTCGCAACAGCTACAGGCGAGCCCATACCAACTTATGGCTGCCAATACCGCACACTCAACATAGGTCTACGACGTGAATTTTCCCACAACTTCATCATTGCCAAGGTCTCACATAATATAATAGGCCTTGATTTCCTTCTGAAATTTCGGCTCATTGTTGATCTTGCCAATCAAAAGATCATCGACCCCTCCACCGGACTTGAACAAAGCTTTTGGACACTTGCCTCCGAGCGTTTGGAGTTACAGGTCATTCAGCCAACCCCAGTGCATCATTCAGCAGAGATATCAGCAGCTCTTCGAAAATACAAATCGCTTTTCGATCTTAACAAATCCGATCTACGAGTCTCCAACACGATGCATCATATCGTCACAGAAGGACAACCTATTGCACTCAAGAAGCGACCACTGGCTCCTGCTAAGCTGAAAGCTGCCCAAGAAGAATTCTCAAGGCTTTTGGAAGAGGGAATCATCAGACCATCGAAAAGTTCATGGGCGTCACCACTGCACTTAGTCTCAAAATCAAACGGATCGTACAGAGCCTGTGGAGACTACCGTAAGCTAAATTCAGTGACAAAATCTGATGCATATCCTATTCCAAATATCAACACATTACTTGAAAAACTCAACGGCAGCAATTTCTTCTCAGTGATTGACCTCAGACAAGCCTACCATCACATCCCGGTAGCACCAGAGGATATCGAGAAAACTGCAGTCATCACTCCATTTGGCCTTTTCGAATACCTTTACATGCCTTTTGGACTTAAGTGTGCTACACAGACATTTCAAAGATTCATGGACAACATACTTCGCGACGACTCTGCTTATTGTATGTCATATCTCGATGACATTATGGTATTCAGTCCAGATCTAGAATCTCATGCGAAACATCTACGAAATGTCCTCTCACGCTTATCCAACCACGGACTCAAGATCAACTGTGACAAGACGCAGATTGCAACTTCATCCGTCGACTTCTTAGGGCATCGTATCACGGCCCAAGGTATTCAACCGTTGCCGTCAAAGACGAATTCAATCAAGAATATCAAGTCACCAAGGACTTTGAGCGATTTGCAGAAAATCCTGGGAGTACTAAACTATTATCGCAAGTTCCTTCCAGGCCTTTCAAAACAACTTTATCCTTTGTGCAGGCACCTGCGGAACCGAAAAGGACTTAGCAAGAATTCCATCATTGCTTGGTCATCCGAAGACGAGGAATTACTTCGACTTGCCATCAACTCGTTAGCAAATGCCACAATGCTAACGCATCCAGATTTTGAAAAGCCATTTCTACTCACGACAGATGCTTCTGAATTCGCTATTGGAGCCACTTTGGAACAAGAGATCGACGGAGTTCGGAAGCCTATCAGTTTCTACTCGCGTACTCTCCAACCAGTAGAAACGAGGTACGACACTTTCGGCCGAGAACTTCTCGCCATCCACGACGCAGTGCGCCATTTTATCAGCATCATTGGCAGTAGCAGATTTGTTGTTTTCACAGATCATGCACCACTAGTTAGCGCACTTCGAAACGCAACTTCATCTATCGCCAAGTACCCTGCCAGAGTGGAAAGACAGCTTTCTCGTCTAAGCGAATGGCAATTTGACGTCTTTCACGTCAAGGGCAAACAGAACTTCATTGCAGATGCCCTGTCTAGGCCAGACGTCTCTCTACAACCACCTTCGCCGTCACCATTCACTGTCAACTCCGTGGCACTCAGTGAACCTGCACTAACGCCAACTCTCCTGCGAACTGAACAACGCGGTGACATTCACATTCAAAGATCAATAGCCCGTCACCCAACCAAGTTCATATGCCGTCTGTGGGAAGGCTTACCAATTGTTTACTTCACGGGTACGCAGCCCAACAAGCCAGTTCTGCCGACCAGCCTTCAGAGAAAGGTTTTCGATTCAATTCACTCAATTTCTCACCCAGGAAGCCAAGCGACTGTCCGACTTCTTACAGATCGTTTCTGGGGTCACAGACTTAGGCAGAATGTTAAACGATGGGTCTCAGAGTGTGCAATTTGTCAGAAAAACAAGATCACACGACACACTCGTTCTAAGTTGCAACATTTTCGGTCTACTTCTCGCCTAGCCATCGTCCACATCGACATAGTTCATCTGACAAAGGTTCAAGGTTTCAGCTACCTTCTAACTATGATCGATAGATTTACACGGTGGCCTGCGGCATTACCTCTTGGCACCATTTCTGCAGACGAAGTAACTAACGGTTTTATCTCTGCATGGATATCCAATTACGGTGTTCCCAATGAGGTCATCACGGACAGAGGCACTTGCTTCTCATCTGATCGTTTCAAAACCACCTTGCGGTACATGGGATGCATCTTACGCCAGACGACTGCCTACCATCCCCAAGCTAATGGCATGGTAGAGAGAATGCATAGGGAACTCAAAGCAGCTTTAGCATCCTCGTCCATTAATGGCAACTGGGTCGATGCACTACCTTTAGTTCTGCTGGCCATGCGTTCTCGTACTCGAGAATCCATTAAAACGTCTGCGTCACAACTCTTGTATGGCATGGATCTACGCCTGCCTAGTCAGCTCCCACGTCTACTACCGGCACAAGATGACCCACAAAACGAAGCTACCCGCCTTCGACTTCATTTCGGTAACATGTCCGAACAGCAGCCGAGACACACGCCTCGTCCAGTCTTCGTCCACCCACAGCTCCACAGCTGCAAGAGAGTACTCGTTCGCAACAATAATGCTGTTGCACCACTACAACCCAAGTATCGCGGTCCTTACCCGATTTTACTCAGACAGCCAAAATACTTCATCATTATGCAAGGCGCTACACCGACATCAGTAAGCATAGACAGGTTAAAACCGTTTATCGAACCACCTGATCCTGAGAGCGTTCAACCTTCTACACACGTCTCAGGCTCCGTCTGCCCACAATCTCAACCTGCTTTGTATAACGCGTAATTAATTTTTTTAAACATTAACATTTAACTATAAAATTTTTTTTAACCTTACGTTAATTTTTAGTAATTGTCTCACGTGGCATAACCACCTGTTCTTAGCTAACAATTGTGTAGCATTTTTGAACAGTTCTTTGGTATTATGCCATCTCTGAGGCAATGTTCGTGTACATATTTTTATGCAATTACCTTTGATTTTAATGTATATATATTTTACATTATAATGTATTTCTCACACATGACATTACACTGCCTATTTTGGTATGACCAGCTACTTAGAGCTAACGCTTTTGTGTAGCAACACTAAGTAGTGATCAGCTTCATATCATGGTACAGGCCACTTTCAATGCATATCTCAACTTTATCTATTTCACAAAGACCACTCTACAAATGTCATGACTACAACGTCGAGCACTCTAGCTCCTTTGGTCGTATACAAACACATTGACAACGATCCAACCTGCTTAGGTTTTTAACTTAAACCTGGCAAATTCAGAGGCGATTTACCTCGAAATCTTCACGCTGCGGCTCCAAAAACTTACACTGCTCTATTTTGCCTCACGTGCTATGACCGTCCACTAGAGCTAACAATTTGTGTAGCAATTCCTAGTGGTTACCTGGCATCATATCATTGTTGAAGCAACCAACAAGCATATTTAAGCCCAGCACTTATGGTTCATCATATTTTTGCTTAACTTGGTTCGAACTCTGTCATGCATTTCTTATCTAGCCTCGCAGAGAGGAATATTTTTTTCTTCTTTTTCAGAGAGGAAAGTGTTGTAACGACACAAATCAATCGCCGACATATTGCGTAAATTAAATTCAAATTTATTTACGTTGCACCAATGAGAAAAAAGCAAATTGCCGTTTAACCACGTTTAACCACGTTTAACCAATAGTATGCAAGTACACATATTGCATGCTATTTAAGCACGGTAATTTACCATGCAATCAGTTGGTCGTATCTACGTTCTGCCTCGTGTTACACATGTGCGTGCTGTCGGCTGTCAATACCTACGCTGGATATTGATTTGTTTCACCAACAATTGGCAACATTCGTGACTCACCGTGTTGCACTTCAGCCAGCAAGACGAGCCAATTAATGCAGAACTTCAACACACATGATAACAACAGCAGGAACCACAACCAGAGTCCACCCAAGGAACAGAACGTCAACTTACATATATATAACTTACGCGAACGCCGCCAAGGCCCTCTTAAGGGCCCCCATATCAGTAACTAATCTCTATTCAGAGCACCTTAACCGAGTTTGTAACGTCGTACGGCATTTACTTGAAGCCGGGGCGTTTACATATATATGTTAAACGTCTCGGCTTCATGTAAATCACATACGACGTCACAAAGCAATTAGATGCCATAAAAACTAAGAATTAGTACCTTTGGTGGCCTTTATTAGGACTGAATTAGCGTATTCCTGCAAAAACCGAGAAAGTTAGATTGAATATCTTCATTTGGATTCAAACCACATATGTTCCATCAAATAATGATATTGAAAAATGTACAATATAAAAAAAGATATCACATCACATAAATATGTGCAATTCGTCTCATGTAGATAAGTAAATCTCACTAGTTGTACTGTTCAATATATCAATATCAGAAAGTTAGGCTGTGAAGAGTAATAGATTCATCATCTAAACGCCCCGGCTTCAAGTAAAAAAGATATCACATCACATAAATATGTGCAATTCGTCTCATGTAGATAAGTAAATCTCACTAGTTGTACTGTTCAATATATTAATATCAGAAAGTTCGGCTCTAAAGAGTAATAGATTCATCATCTAAACGCCCCGGCTTCAAGTAAATGCCGTACGACGTTACAAACTTGGTTAAGGTGCTCTGAATAGAGATTTGTTACTGACAGGGGGCCCTTAAGAGGGCCTGGTCGTGCGTTCTCCTGAATTATTCAGAGTGTGAAGATGCCCTAGAGCCTTGGGTGGACTCTGGTTGTTGTTGCTCCCGTGGTCGAGTTGTAATCACGATGTGGATAACGTCGTTCAGGTTCTGCAATTAATTGGCTCGTCTCGCTGGTTGTACCGCAACAAGATGAGTCACGGATGTAGCCAATTGTTGGTGAAACAATCAAATCACCAGCGTAGGTATTGACAGCCGACAGAACGCACACGCGTAACGCAAAGCAGAATGCAAATGCGACAACTCTCTTGCATGGTAAATTGCCGTGCTTAAATAGCATGCCATAGTAATATATGTCTACTTGCACACTACTGGTTAAACGGCAAGTTTCGCTTTTTTTCTCATTGGTGCAACGTAAATAAAATTTAATTTAATTTACGCAATATGTCGGCCATTAATTTGTGTCGTTACAACACTTTCCTTTCTGAAAAAAAGGAAAAAAAATTCCTCTCTGCGAGGCTAGATAAGAAATGCATGACAGAGTTCGAACCAAGTTTAGCAAAAATATGATGAACCATAAGTGCTGGGCTTAAATATACTTGTTG
This sequence comes from Eudiplozoon nipponicum, assembly GCA_029291075.1. Lineage (NCBI taxonomy): Eukaryota > Metazoa > Platyhelminthes > Monogenea > Mazocraeidea > Diplozoidae > Eudiplozoon > Eudiplozoon nipponicum. Next base: position 37,773 of record JAQBSW010006577.1, on the reverse strand, counting down.
GTTGCTTCAACAATGATATGATGCCAGGTAACCACTAGGAATTGCTACACAAATTGTTAGCTCTAGTGGTCGGTCATAGCACGTGAGGCAAAATAGAGCAGTGTAAGTTTTTGGAGCCGCAGCGTGAAGATTTCGAGGTAAATCGCCTCTGAATTTGCCAGGTTTAAGTTAAAACCTAAGCAGGTTGGATCGTCGTCAATGTGTTTGTATACGACCAAAGGAGCTAGAGTGCTCGACGTTGTGGTCATGACATTTGTAGAGTGGTCTTTGTGCAATTGATGAAGTTGAGATATGCATTGAAAGTAGCCTGTACCATGAAATGAACCTGATCACTACTTAGTGTTGCTACACGAAAGCGTTAGCTCTAAGTAGCTGGTCATACCAAAATAGGCAGTGTAATGTCATGTGTGAGAAATACATTATAATGTAAAAATATATACATTAAAATCAAAGGTAACTGCATAAAAATATGTACACGAACATTGCCTCAGAGATGGCATAATACCAAAGAACTGTTCAAAAATGCTACACAATTGTTAGCTAAGAACAGCTGGTTATGCCACGTGAGACAAATACGAAAAATAACGTAAGGTTAAAAAAATTTTGATAGTTAATGTTTAAAAAAATCAATTATGCGTTATACAAAGCAGGACATTGAGATTGTGGGCAGACGGAGCCTGAGACGTGTGTAGAAGGTTGAACGCTCTCAGGATCAGGCGGTTCGATAAACGGTTTCAATCTGTCTATGCTTACTGATGTCGGTGTAGCGCCTTGCATAATAATGAAGTAATTTGGTTGTCTGAGCAAAATCGGGTAAGGACCGCGATACTTTGGTTTTAGTGCTGCAACAGCATTGTCCTTGCGAACGAGTACTCTCTTGCAGCTGTGGAGCTGTGGGTGAACGAAGACTGGACGAGGCGTATGTCTCGGTTGCTGTTCAGACATGTTACCGAAATGAAGTCGAAGGAGGGTAGCTTCGTCTTGTGGGTCATCTTGTGCCGGTAGTAGACGTGGCAGCTCACTAGGCAGGAGTAGATCCATGCCATACAAGAGTTGTGACGCAGACGTTTTAATGGATTCACGAGTACGGGAACGCATGGAAAGCAGAACTAAAGGTAGTGCATCGACCCAGTTGCCATTAATGGACGAGGATGCTAAAGCAGCTTTGAGTTCCCTATGCATTCTCTCTACCATGCCATTAGCTTGGGAATGGTAGGCAGTCGTCTGGCGTAAGATGCATCCCATGTACCGCAAGGTGGTTTTGAAACGATCAGATGAGAAGCAAGTGCCTCTGTCCGTGATGACCTCATTTGTAACACCATAATTGGATATCCATGCAGAGATAAAACCGTTAGTTACTTCGTCTGCAGAAATGGTGCCAAGAGTTAATGCCACAGGCCACGTGTTAATCTGTCAATCATAGTTAGAAGGTAGCTGAAACCTTGAACCTTTGTCAGGTGAACAATGTCGATGTGGACGATGGCTAGGCGAGAATTAGTTTAAAAATGTTGCAAATTAGAACGAGTGTGTCATGTGATCTTGTTTTTCTGACTAATAGCAAATCCGGAGACCCATCGTTTAACGTTTTGCATATGTCTGTGCCCCAGAAACGATCTGTGAGAAGTTGGACAGTCGCTTGGCTTCCTGGGTGAGAAATTGAATGATTTGAATCGAAAACTTTTTTTCTGAAGGCTGGTGGGCAGAACTGGCTTGTTGGGCTGCCTACCCATGAAGTAAACAATTGGTAAGCCTTCCCAGAGACGGCATATGGACTTGGTTGGGTGAAGGCCTATTGAGCTTTGAATGTGAATGTCACCGCGTTGTTCCGTTCGCAGAAGGGTTGGCGTTAGTGCAGGTTCACTGAGTGTCACGGAGTTGACTGAATGGCGACGGCGAAGGTGGTTGTAGAGAGACGTCTGGCCTGGAAAGGGCATCTGCAATGAAGTTCTGTTTGTCCTTGACGTGAAAGACGTCAAATTGCCATTCGCTTAGACGTGAAAGCTGTCTTTCCACTCTGGCAGGGTACTTGGCGATAGATGAAGTTGCGTTTCGAAGTGCGCTAACTAATGGTGCTTGATCTGTGAAAACAACAAATCTGCTACTGCTAATGATGCTGATAAAATGGCGCACTGCGTCGTGGATGGCGAGAAGTTCTCGGCCGAAAGTGTCGTACCTCGTTTCTACTGGTTGGAGAGTACGCGAGTAGAAACTGATAGGCTTCCGAACTCCGTCGATCTCTTGTTCCAACGTGGCTCCAATAGCGAATGCAGAAGCATCTGTCGTGAGTTAAAATGGCTTTTCAAAATTTTGGTGAGTTAGCATTGTGGCATTTGCTAACGAGTTGATAGCAAGTCGAAGTAATTCCTCGTCTTCGGATGCCCAAGCAATGATGGAATTCTTGCTAAGTCCTTTTCGGTTCCGCAGGTGCCTGCACAAAGGATAAAGTTGTTTTGAAAGGCCTGGAAGGAACTTGCGATAATAGTTTTGTACTCCCAGGATTTTCTGCAACTCGCTGACAGTCCTTGGTGACTTGATATTCTTGATTGAATTCGTCTTTGACGGCAACGATTGAATACCTTGGGCCGTGACACGATGCCCTAAGAAGTCCACGGATGTAGTTGCAATCTGCGTATTGTCACAGTTGATCTTGAGTCCGCGGTTGGATAAGCGTGAGAGGACATTTCGTAGATGCTTCGCATGAGATTCTAGATCTGGACTGAATACCATAATGTCATCGAGATATGACATACAATAAGCAGAGTCGTCGCGAAGTATGTTGTCCATGAATCTTTGAAATGTCTAAATAGCACACTTAAGACCAAAGGCATGTAAAGATATTCAAAAAGGCCAAATGGAGTGATGACTGCAATTTTCTCGTTATCCTCTGGTGCTACCGGGATGTGGTGGTAGGCTTGTCTGAGGTCAATCACTGAGAAGACATTGCTGTCATTGAGTTTTTCAAGTAAAGTGTTAATATTTGGAATAGGATATGCATCAGATCTTTTCACTGAATTTAGCTTACCATAGTCTCCGCAGGCTCTGTACGATCCGTTTGATTTAGAGACTAAGTGCAGTGGTGACGCCCATGAACCTTTCGATGGTCTGATGATTCCCTCTTCCAAAAGCCTTGAGAATTCTTCTTGGGCAGCTTTCAGCTTAGCAGGGGCCAGTGGTCGCTTCTTGAGTGCAATAGGTTGTCCTTCTGTGACGATATGATGCATCGTGTTGGAGACTCGTAGCTCTGACTTATTAAGATCGAAAAGCGATTTGTATTTTTGAAGAGCTGCTGACATCTCTGCTGAATGATGCACTGGGGTTGGCTGAATGACCTGTAACTCCAAACGCTCGGAGGCAAGTGTCCACAATCTTTGTTCAAGTCCGGTGGAGGGGTCGATGATCTTTTGATTGGCAAGATCAACAATGAGCCGAAATTTTAGAAGGAAATCATGGCCTATTATATTATGTGAGACCTTGGCAATGATGAAGTTGTGGGAAAATTCACGTCGTAGACCTATGTTGAGTGTGCGGTATTGGCAGCCATAAGTTGGTATGGGCTCGCCTGTAGCTGTTGCGAGAAGAACGCCTAGTGACATCTCGGCCATTGAATCACCTTTGAGAACTCAGACTGCTGCACCTGTGTCTACGATGAACTCTTCGCCAGTTTTGAAATCAAGAAGGTGCAGAAGCTCGTTGGGCTGTTTGGCCGGGTCATGCAAGCAAGTAGGCTGGTGATTGCGACCGGCGTTGTCCGTTTGGTTCTCTATGTGAAAAATTCGGCGTGGACGAAAAGAGTCGACAGGGATGTCGGATTGTAGTTGGCTTCTTCCCTGTAGCGCCGTTGATGCCTTTGATGTGCAGAAAGTACGGTCTTCTACTTCCTGCGCCAGACGTTTCCCGATACTGATGCACCCTTGTGCCTGCGGTCTGTTGTCCTTTCCGTCAGCTGTGGAAATTGGCACTCATTCGGAAATTCTTCGGAACGACAAAGACAGACTTGGCATGAATAAAAAAACTTCTGTTGGTTATAACACCAGTTCTTTGGGGCATATTTATTAAAGGATTGCGGAGATCTCGATCGCCGCCTACCATTATAATTGGGCTTAGGAACGAATTTGGGTCGAGCATTCACTTGATTTAGCTCGGATTTGGTAATGGCCAATCCTTCTAGAACTTTAGCCATGTTCGCCACTGTCCTCTCTAAAGAGAAGAGTCTATCATCTTGCGGGGGTGAAGAAAAGGATGATGGATTCACTTTGGGTTCCAAAACCCTATATTCTAACTCACATCTCTCAGATAAGTCATCTATAGAGAGAGTGTTGGGGAGCTGTCTGGCAAAGAGTTTTAATGTTTGTGGAAGATTGTTAATAAAAACAACCTTAGCCTCATGGCCAGAAATGTTGGTTTTATACCAACGTTTCCGTAATTCCCTCAGTATTTCGATGGGGCCAAGGTTTTGGCATGTCTAACTGCGCATATTTGTTTATTATCTGCTCAGTCTCTGTGGGCCCAAGCAAGGATTCTACCTCGTTTTGTAGGCCCAAAATGGGATTAGGTAGCTTCCTAATGGCCTCAAGCTTAGGATAAATACGTCGCTGCAATTCAGAAGGTAGTTTAGCAAAAACCTTCGACAGTTTTTGATGACTGTCATAATCAGGAAACGAGGAGAAAGCGGAGTCATCGCGCATAAAGAATAGTTCACTATCTCCATCCCAAACAGGAGCATCAATATCTAAAATTTGAACTGACATTCTAACAATCTTACGGGATCTTAAAAGCATAAATTTATAAGCAATATGAAAATATATAAATATACTTTAACGAAACGCTTACCCACAAAAAGCTTCCACAGATGAATGATCGCAGAACAAAAGCACGTCACAGTAACTGCTTCCAAAAATTGAAATTATCCGCAATTGAGCCTGTCGAGTACGTACGGTACCGTTTCGTACGGAGAAAAGATGAACAGAGGCCCCTTTGGCCTTTGATGCCAATGTATTATTATTATATCCCCCAAAAAAATTCAACACAAATCCACGAATATATATCCAACAAAATTCACAGAAAACCACGATCAGGGTAAAGAAAACGCAAATGTTAATCGATTTTTATCCCAAATAAATGAAAAAGGAAGTCAATTTTATTTATACCAAAAAAAATCAGAACAATAATCAATATCCTGGCGCGGTCGCCAATTTTGTAAACGCCCCGGCTTCAAGTAAATGCCGTACGACGTTACAAACTCGGTTAAGGTGCTCTGAATATAGATTTGTTACTGATTGGGGGCCCTTAAGAGGGCCTGGTCGTGCGTTCTCCTGAATTATTCAGAGTGTGAAGATGTCCTAGAGCCTTGTGTGGACTCTGGTTGTTGTTGCTACCGTCGTCGAGTTGTAATCACGATGTGGATAACGTCGTTCAGGTTCTGCAATTAATTGGCTCGTCTCGCTGGTTGTACCGCAACAAGATGAGTCACGGATGTAGCCAATTTTTGGTGAAACTATCAAATCACCAGCGTAGGTATTGACAGCCGACAGAACGAACACGCGTAACGCAAAGCAGAATGCAAATGCGACAACTAACTTGCATGGTAAATTGCTGTGCTTAAATAACATGCCATAGTAATATATGTCAACTTGCACACTATTGGTTAAACGGCAAGTTTTGCTTTTTTCTTATTGGTGCAACGTAAATAAAATTTAATTTAATTTACGCAATATGTCGGCCATTAATTTGTGTCGTTACATGTGTAATTTGTGTTTTAACAATTTTAAATTCGGTGCGATTGTAGTGGGCAATTAAATGCATTTAAATCATTAACATTTTATATTTTTAGATTTAAATTTTTAACTTATTGTCCATTTGACCCATTGTTCTCATTATCTAAATTATTATCAAAAATAAGAAGCTGTTTTTGAGTATTCCTTTAAAATGTACGTAATTATTGGTTTTAAATGGAGTATGGCATACCTTTCTTATGGATATCGAATGAAGTAAGTCAAAACAAGCAGAATTGTATGTAGCTTTTAATTTTGTAGTTAACAAACACATACATGTTATGCAGAATGCTTTAAAAGTTATAGAAACGTATTTTTATTACGCGAAATCACGGTCACTCATTTTTTTCTTACAGAGCTCTATAAATCTCCTAATGGTTCATAGTAGTCTTTAAGAGATAAGATTTTGACATAAATTATCATGATTCCGTAATTACTCAACGATTTGTTCTGCGATTCGTGCTGTATCACAATTGCCCGTTTAGCAAAAAATATGGCAAAATTTTGATTAAATGTAATAGAAGGAATTTACTTTCAGGCGTCTGGCGATTTTTTGCACTCTTCAGTTCAAATTACCTACACAGAAATTCTTTGAACTACATCGGTAAACACTAATTGTTTAACTGACTTATGTTCGTTTGATATTAGAATAACTAGTTAAGTTTTGTTAATAATTATAATTTAAATTAAATTATAATAACCAGTGATGACGATAAAGTAATTCCAGATCTTTAAATAAAGTTCCATGAGAAGAACTACAAAATTGTCTAAAATTACCGGGCTTCTTTCTTAGTCTGAATGACAAAATATAAATTATTTAGGATAAATTTCAATTTCATTAATTAAAAAAACCATTCATTAATCAATTAATTTTAATGTCTATTGTTTAAATTTAAATCTTGAATTATATTTATTGCAGTTCTCTTAGATCACAATGAAATAACTGAGATAAATAGTGTGGCAGTAAATTATGTCAGATTAACAACTATAATCTGGCTTCTACTAGAATCGTTAGAATTTCAACCATAGCATATAATAGGTATCCAAGAATATTCTAGCTAATTTTAATATTAAACTCTTATATATATATATATATATATATATATATATATATATATATATATATATATATATATATATATATATATAGCTAAATATGTAAACCAAGCAATAGTTTAATTTATTTATAGCTAATTTTTTTAAGAAAGGGCCGCTAAAATCGATAAGAGAGAGAGAAACGTTGAAGTGAGCAAAACCAATTGTACAGGAATTGTGTATGAAATATTATATTCCTTATATACTGTTAAACAATCTATGTATTAGTAACAAATTGACCAAATATATAGTCGGAATAGAGAATTTTATTGAATTATATTTTGATTTCCGCGAAATTTGAAAACTGATATTGATCAAGTCCAGAGTTTATGGAATGGCTAGAATAACAGGTGTTCAGATTTAGTTGTAATTCTCACTTTTTGTGAATGTAGCATATCTTGAATTCGTTTTTGTTCGTACCATGCACCGATTCAGAAACCCTAGTGCTTGTACATTATAAAGGCGCGGTATACATTATATATTGCGAGTAGGCTTTGAGGTCGCTTTGTCGAAGGCTTTATTTGAAACCAACTCAATTACTGCTTGTATACACATTCTTATAAGAGATTGTACCGTATAAATGTTGCACCTTCCTTGACCAAATTTATAAGGTGTAGTACCATTTCCTACTGAATTGTCGCCAATAAGAATGAAACGATTATGTACATGAAACTATACCTTTTTGCATACTGGTTTTGTTTTATCATTCTAGTCCCATTTGAACTAATTTGTTACTAGATGCGCAACACTTAATATAAAAATGCATATATATATGTAATAATTCGTCTATTTGTTAATCTTTGTTTATCAAATGACATGCTAGTTAATACTAGTCAAAGAACTACGTCCAAATTAAACAAAATATTTTTCAAGTAACGTGGACGAACTGAACGATGTATTCTGAGACTTATACATGTGTTGAAAACAATCGTATAATCTATTTCAACCTTTGCTATACACACGGAAAATTCAAGCCATATAAACATTATAAATTATGTAGCGACGAAATTGTGGCAACCACAAACAGGCGTTTTGGTATATAAGATAAATTTGATGAGAAATCAGGTAAACAACAGTTTTAAACTCTTGATTCTGTCAGAAATATGATCCTTAAATATACTTCATTGGGATGGATTAACATATATAATTATGGCGTTACTGGTTAAACTTCAGTTCAAATTGGACCGGAAGTATATTTTAAAACTGGTATGATAAAATGATGCAATCTCGTGTACTCATACGCCTTATGCTTATTGTTGAAACATCAATAGTAGCCAGCAGTATGTCCCAAAAAAAACTATATATTTGGGCAGAAAAATTATAAAGTAAGAACCTTCAACTCTGGCTTGACTGAACTCAATTATCATAAATTCTGTTTCATCCGTACATCATTCAATTGTTAATTGTTTGTTGATAAATTATTTCCTGATTTAGCGATTTCCCATCCGTCGAAACCAGCGTTATTTACAGGACCCATTTAAAATTTGATAAAGTAATGCTTGGCTAGGGACGAACAGAATTTCCCACGCTTCATTTAGTATATTCATCTTAGACAATATGAAATAATCTGTATCTAGAAACTTCGTGTATATGCATATATGCTAGATTTGAACAATCACGAATGTATAATTGAAATGTGTTCAATTGAATTATGTCATAAATAAAACGAAAAATGTCTATTGCATTTTAAATAGGATAGCGCAGTAGGCTATTGCAAAAGTAGCAGTCCAGCCAAAAGTTGTTTATTTTGTTTTTTGTTCAAATCTAAACTATTTGTTTAGATCATGATTTTGGCGCCCTTTTCTGCATCTGCACAGTTTATGTGCAACAAATGTTTTCAAATTACATTGCATATGAATTTATTTATAATTTCATACATATATGCTTGACAGACTGCATCAATCAATTGTGCAAACTTTATTGCATCCAATGAGTATTGCGTCTAGACTGAAACGTCGGGTCCAACTGATGCGCAATAAGTCGGCGAGAGGGGCTTACGATAATGGTGTTATATCTTTTGGCTCGTGATGGTTTTAGCATATCTGCCTATTAGCATGTGAGGATTCCTTTTCATAGGCAAGCTGTCTCATACATAAACGCGTATATGCTAGCTGTGGATAACAAACAATTCAAAAGGAAACCAATCAACCATATATGCCATACATCCGTCAGACGATATATCATATTTTCTATTTATTATTCTTTCCAACCAAAAAACCTTTTAGCTAATCAATTAATCAATCAATCAACAATTAGTCAATCTATTCATCGAAATAAATGCGCAACCCGTCATTTCAGTAAAGAAACCAGCTGTCATGTCATCTTCTTTAAACTCTGCATTATTCAATTTTCATATTTGTTAATCAAACAATTCAACAATATATCATGAAGGTCGTTGCATTCTGAATAGCTAAATCGTTAAATCGCAAAACTTTATTAGTAAAAGTGTATTTAGGCAGTCAGTTAAAATATATTTACTAATCAATAAAATCACGACATTTCTGGTATAAAATATTCTCTAAAATTTGAAACCCGAATATCCAAATTTCTACTTGTCTCGATATTCAGCTAAATACATAATTATTATGCTAAGAAACATACCTGTACAGTAATTGTTCGTTTAATTTCAGTAATTGTTGTGTTTTTTAACATATTTGCTCATATTTATAACTCAAAAAGTGTAAATTTCACAGTCAGAATGCAATTTTTTTTATTTTAAAACATACTATTTGCGCAATGGCTTGATTCACGTTGGCAAATTTGTTTCTCCTCGCTGTTTTATGACTTATATATAGACCAGTCTCCCAATATTTATTTGCCTAGACATCCATTGAGATTTTTATTGCATCATTAAAACAGTTATTTTAATTTTATTTTTCATCGTTTCAAATGGTATCAATCAAGGGATGAAAACAAAAATACTAGAGGTTGCACCGAAGTATATGAGATATGAAACGATTATTGATTCCGCGGTCAGTGATATCAAATATTTAAATCAAGGCAGCGATCATGATATGAACACAATTCCCTATATATATGTATATATTTTTTTATACATTTATTCAGAATTTAGTCACTGCCAGAGCTAGAAACTGGGTACGTCTGCTTCAGAGTCTGTAACTATAACCATTCTACACAAAATTTGCATTTATATACTAAGTAAACTTTTTGTTCTGTTCTACCTTCAGTTGGAGCCTATGTGACAGCTGTTTAGAACTAAAGTTGCAAATAACCCCAGACAATCCATCATTATATATCAGACACTACGCCACATACGTAAATGGTATTGAATTTAACATTTATAAAATTAAATAAACATTGATCGCACGGGCGCGAATAACAATTACTTAAAACAAGGTTTTAATCTGGATATAAGCACTAATCCAATTATATAATGCTTTGTTTATACTGACGATGATATATAAAATGTGATTGGTGCTGAAATAAAGATAGCAAACATGGTTTGGATATTTATGACCAGCGGCATAACCAATAACCGTTTAATTAAGTAAATGTTCAATTCATTATCACTTCCTCAATTACCAGTGGTTCTGTTCTGCTGCATAAATTGCATCTGCTACAAATGATGATCACTTTTTCAACATTTTTAATAGACATTTCAACATTATAATTAATGTGTATTTATTACATCGAATAACTAATATAGATGCCATTGTGCTTTAGTCGTTGCGAGACCAATAACAAATAATTTCAAATATGACTAACTGTATAAGCCAAACTCAGCATAAACAAACTGTATAATCTCATGTACATACGCACTTCGAGCTTACTGCAACTCATCGATAGGAGGCCATAATACGCCCTATACCAGCTATATATTTGTTCATGTTATGTGAGATAATTGGGAGTAGTAGTAGAGTTAGCTTCAAATAGTCTTCGACAATGCTACTTCAAAGCCAATTCACCATATATAATAAATACCGAGCATACAGAGGGTAAAAATACTATGGTTGCCGAGATGGTACATGGTATTAACACATTGGTTTTCAAGATATGATAATTTTTTTCTCAAATCGATAATTACAACTATTTCTGGGCACCTGGTGCTCCAGCAAATCCATACATTTTGGCCTTCATCCACTAGATTTTTGGTCAGGGAATGTGGGACAATTTATCAGTAAAATCACCTGTACGAATGCTTCTTCAAGCAGAAATGGCTTTAACCTCATTTAGAGTCTAGGCAATACGACGTTAAAACCAGCTTCAATATAATATATATATATATATATATATATATATATATATATATATATATATATATATCAGCTCATACGTTGGTTTATTGTTTAGTGTATAGATATACATGAGATTATACCATTCGTCAATACTGACTTTGCGTTATCCTCTCTGGTTCTTTTTGAACCTATCTGTTGCTATTTGTGCAATATATGTTACCAAATTGCAACGCTAGCGTATTCCGTAAATTTATTTTTTCTAAGAAACGACTTGGCAAGTCTACACAATTCATTAATTTTTTTCTCAAAAAATTGTTTGAATTTTTCAAAAGTCTACGCCTTTCAAGTATTTCAACTGGAGTTGCGTCGTTTTGATGTAATCGAAGTAGTCTGACACTTACATGCGTATCTAGAAAGGTGAAATGTTAGTAGGTCAGTGGTGAAATAACAGCCTAGTGCGTGGTCTGTGTGGTAAATTTAAAAAGGGACACTCTAATGGGATTTCTCGGGTAAAATATGATGTTAGTAATCCTATTTCCTTCTTAAATATTTGCTAAAACAATGTGAATCTATCACGAGCTTTTCAGACTTACCATACTATACAAAGTATTAGAAATTATTTCTACTTTAACAGTTATAACCAAAAAGCTTTAACATGAATATGTTAAAAAATAGATTAATCGAGCGACAAATATTAACATCTGAGTTGATTTTGAATGGATTTTAGAATATATGCGGTACGTATCAAAGAGACATCTGGCCCTAATTCAAAATCTAACAAAACCTAGATCATAGCGAATTAGCCACACAGTTCTTATTATTATTATTATTATTATTATTATTATTATTATTATTATTATTATTATTATTATTATTATTATTATTATTAATTATTATTATTATTATTATTATTATTATTATTATTATTATTATTATTATTATTATTATTATTATTATTATTATTTATTATTATTATTATTATTATTATTATTATTATTATTATTATTATTATTATTATTATTATTATTATTATTATTATTATTATTATTATTATTATTATTATTATTATTATTATTATATTATTATTATTATTATTATTATTATTATTATTATTATTATTATTATTATATATAGAATAAAAGGTTTATGGAGATGTGCGATGTACTAGATACAATTATTTGGCTGCAATAGAGTTTGCATACACCATAGTTGACATGTCGTTAGCACATAAATTACCGTTACATTTCCACTATTCCATTGTTCAGGTCGCACAAAATACGAAATGAAAATTGATTTATATTTATTTTACACATTGTCATACGCGAACAACCATAAGATCGGCTATACGAATAAAGGAATACATTTACTTGTGTGTGGATCAATATTAACTGGGCATTTAAAGTGCTATTACACAACAAGTTATTGACCCTAAGCATAACTCCCAATATTCTAGCTTTTCCTGCACTCGAAGTTATTTATATATAAAATGTCTAAAAGCAGCCGACGATGTCATTAATTTATAAAAATATGTTCATGAAAGTTTTCTCCGGATTTCATTATTGATCTACTCTATTCTTACATAATTCAATAATTTTGTCTTATTACAATTCATAGTTTTCGCAGAATTCTGTTAAAAAGAATATGTCCTACCTGCGCAATTTTTGTTGCTATGCCATAAAACGGAAATTTAGACTAACAGTCTCACGCAGTGGTAATAATTTTAATTATCTTAAATGCAAAGAAATTGAATACGCAGAAGAAAATTACTAATTGTTGCTTTGTCTATGCTATAAGAACGCAAAATCTGTCATTTTTCCTATAAAAAATAAAAATGTATTCACCTTCGTAAATTTGAATTTTAACATAGTTACCACGAAAATGTGTTAACTGATTTCTGTTTCTGCTGAAGCAGTGGGCATTTAGAATGGTTGATATTGCCGTTTTCAACAAAATTTTACTATATTCTAAAAGCGTGACGTAAACAAATTGAGCAGGTTCATATTTTATAAAGTGGGTCTGCAGTGAATTTAAATATTCAGCCACCTTAATACTCGTACGTATAACAGATTTCACAAGCCAACTGGCATGCTATTCTAGACAAATCTATAGTCGATTTGAGGCGTAACGCTGCTTCTAGAGGTAAGTCGCCAGTATGGACTAAGTGTAAGCCTGAATGAGATTTCAGTATTACTTTTTGTTGATTTTGGAATATCCTTGTGGCGCTTTATCAAGTAACCGCTTAACATGCTAAAGAGAAAACCGCATCGCTAGCTTAAAAGACATTGGTTACAAGGGTAATAACGATTCTTGAAATCAAATCGGCGAGCATGATAGAAACGACAAAATATTGTTTCTAACGATATGCACCAAATAGAAATACCACCTTCAGTCACATGTACTGTCAAAACGTGTAGGCATTTTCGACTTTTGTTATTTCGTACGACTTGTTCGATACAATGAATTTTCGATTTATATCATTCTTGCGAACTTATTTTAATGAAATTAATAACTAGGAGTTAAAAAATGTAATTTTTTGTAAAAAAAGTAATATTTCTAAGTTTTTATATTTCCTCTTTGTACATTACTGATTCACATTAGACGAGTAGCTCGTGTAAAACGTCCTTTTAGTAAAAATTAATTAAATTTGTGGCCAGAAGGAGCAAATAACCTAGTCCTTGTTTTGACCACCAAGGTTGCAAAGAGAAAATTTAATTTCAATCAGCTTAGTTTAACACCGATGAATGTACAAGTGCATGTAATTAAATTTAATTTCCTGCATATGTAGCAATGTTAAGATTAGTGAAACATAAGTGAGATTTATGTTGCATTAAAAATTTCTTGTTTGTTTAATCATTTTGTTGTTAATTAGTGCAAGCAATTTTTGTACAATTTCGTTTGCCTGGTTCAGAGAAAATGTTATAAATCTACAAATTCAACAATGCAATATATGAATTCGGCCAACATACCAATGTTTACTCAAACATCTGTAATAGCTATTAATTTTATCAAGGTTGCAATCCTGATATAAACACATGTAAACACATGTGTCAGTATAAACTAATTATATTATATTGTAGAAAAGGTGATTCATCCAGTAGACCGGATTCGTCCTTATTGTCAACTCATCACGTACTGACCAGAATTTTCCGCGGACAGGGCTCGAATCTGGGCAAGTTTGCCTCGGAACTTCGGGCCTAAATGTATGCCATGTAAGCTCTACATAAAGGGACAGATCACCAGGAAATATTATTTAGTATATAACAGAGAATTGTGTGTAGTTTGCGGCAGGGTGACTCGGTGGTTAGAGCATCAGATTCCGAAGCAGATGTGTCAAGGTTCGAGATCTGTCCTTGGCAAACAGTACTTGAAGAGTTTCCAATAAAGACGAAACCGGTCTACTGGATGAATTGCCTTTTCTACACTATACAAAAAATTGTTTATACTAGCATATGTATGTACATAATGGATCAAGTCTTTTTATTAAGAACACAACTTTGATTAAGGTAATTAAGATTTAAAAGAAACATGTTGCAAAAATCATGATGACAGTGGATTCAAATATTTCGGTACGCAATCCGAAAATTTGATTAACGTAATTGTTTTCATCCCATGTTGAATCAATGTTCGTTTAACTAACTGAAATAGCGTTTCTCTGCTCATTTTGAATAGCATTCGTAAATTAATAAAGACGCCAATTAAAATTTGTACTCAACTGGTAAACTTAAAAACTGTTTCTCTAATAGTCAAGAAAAAAATCGCAACATTCGCGCGTTATAAAATAAACCAATGACAATTAATTGTGAATTCCTGCAGATTTGATTTGTTAAATTCTTTCTCCACAGGTAAGTCAAAGAATAAAACTTGTTTTCCTGCTTACATCACAATCGCGAGTGCTTTAAGTAATGTCACAGTTTGAGAATGTAATTAAGCCTGCTATTTATATGCTTAACAACTGACGTTGCGCAATGCTTTTTGAATAATGCGACAAGTTATCCTAGATAAATGACATAATGTTTTTTTCTTATTTAACTTTACATATGGAATTAGATATATTATTCGAAATGGATTGTAATCAATATATATTCCAGTTTAAATAGTGATCCAGCTAAATGATTTATAATTTATATTATGTTTAAAAACATAAATACACGATATGTTTGAGCGCACGTTTAAAGTTTTAACAAACCTTGATTACGTTATCGTCTTATTAGTAGCTTTTATCGATTTTCTTCGTCCAGATGTGTCCGGGCATTCTTTTAAGGGTTACGCTCACACTTCTGAAATATGAAATTACACTTTTTTGATTACTTATTTTTTCAGTGAAATCTTCCGTTTTCCGCACACTTGACTATGCTCGATTAAGAAATGAGTTTTATATAGCTACTTACGCTAAACACATTCATTATTATTATTATTATTATTATTATTATTATTATTATTATTGTATTATTATTATTATTATTATTATTATTATTATTATTATTATTATTATTATGTGTGTATTATTAATGTGTATTAATGAACCTATTTTAAATAGCTTTCGCTGCAAACTGTCAATTTATTAGGAGTTTATTAATCTTTCCACTATCTTATTTGCAAGATAGCGCGGACGCTTTTCTCCATCGTTATCTCATGGCATATTAACGATAAATGTACAAGACAACTTTAAAAGAGATAAAATATAGTAAATCAGTCCTTGTTTAAACATTCTAAGTCCGCGCAGTTGTATTCTCTTTCGGGTATAAAAAAGCACAATTAAAATTTTTTGATATCAAACAGCATTTTTAATTTAGAAAATTGTCCTTAGTCATTCTTTCTTAAAGTTTGACATATTTGAAAACCAATCTTTGCAATTATTTTGATAAAATTACGAAATTACTCTTTGTAAATTTGCTGGACTACTTAATTATAAACCCACAACATATTAAAATTCATTTAGACTTTACAGATTTTAATTTATAAACTGATGGAGGAAAATAAAATCATTACAGAAAAACAGCGGGGAAAAAATTAAATTATACATTTGCCAGGACTAACTAAGAATTGTATAGTGTAGAAAAGTTAACTCATCTAGTAGACCGGCTTCGCCCTTATTGGGAACTCATCACCTACTGGCCAGAATTTGCCGCGCACAAGGCTCAAACCTGGGTACGTCTTCTACGGAATCTGGTGCTTTAACCACTGAGCCACCTTGTCACACAATAAGCAAACGTTTTAGTCATATACTAACTAATGTCCAGGTTCGAGCCCTGACCGCGACAAATTATGGCAATACGTGATGAGTTCCCAATAATGCCTTTTCTACACTATACAATTCTTAGTTTATCCTGACAAATGTATGTATTTAAAGGGTCAGGTGTTTATATCAAGTTTGCAACATTGATAATAATAAATGTAATCAACGCCCGCGCAACCAATGTTCGTTTAATGCTTGAGTACATGTTTGAACGCCTCTTGAACTTCAAATATTGAACTATATTTGATTTTTCTACTAGTTATTAAGCATTTTATCAGAGGAAACTGTCGCTAAAATATAATGGCATTGACCTCAAACCTGCAAACTCGTCAGACGTTGGAAAAAACGAATCATCTTATGAAAAGCAATACTGACTGAACGTTAATTTAATTTTGCAAGCTGGGCTAAATCTGTATTATAACTTAAATCTGTATGCCCAGATAATGTGCCAGTTGTGGCTCGATTGTCAAAGGAATAAATATTCCACAAATTTGTAAAGCATGTTAAGGTTTTCTACAATCAAGAAAATATATAAAGAAACTTAAATTTTCGTGATCTTATAAAGAAATCAGATATAAGACTGAACTCATGATGTGATTTGTGGCTTCAAACCTCACGAAGAATTGATATTCTACCTTCAAGAATATCCAAGCTCAACTAAATGTCAGAAGGATCTACAGGAGATTACGCTTGTTATTATTATATGGAATTGTGATGTCATGATGCCCATGCAAAGAAATATAACACCCGCATGTCAACAGACCATTGTTTTTCTTTCAAATTTGTAAATATATTCTTTGCTGCGGAGATATTTTTTATATGAAATTATGTATCAGACACTGTTTAGCCAGTAAAAAATAATTGAAATAGGACCAAATGTATATACGAAAGTCAACATCATCGAAAGTTACAATATCAATGTAGAAATACGTTTCATGCATCATCAGTTGGATTTATAGTTTACCAAAACAAGCCAATCCCATTATCTAAGTGAGCATATATAAGAAAAACACACGATAAATTGCAACAGAGAAAGTAACAGCACTAACAAAACATGTATAAACGACACGAAATCATTTATTTTACAAATTTCCCAACAGTACTTTTTTGATTGATCAACAACGAGGTTGAAGAAACCATCGTGAATATATCAGGTTGAAGAAACCATATCATACAAACCCAAGTTTTTCGGTCAGCTAACTTGTTTGATTCTGTATCTGTTAAAATAATAAGTGATAACACCGTTCAGATGAACCTTTTTCGGTTGGCTCTAGCATTCATCACGAATGCGCCATTGTATCCATTTGAAATGGATCTTTGTAAATTATGAATTACAAAAAATGGTAAACCTTTGCATATAATTAAATTAAATCAAGTGAAATTGGCCTAAAAATGAAATGCTTATATTATCTTAGTTAGTAAAGTAAAAGCATCAACTTGAAAATGTAAATTTATAGTAAGAATTTCCTAGAACATAAAACTGACCATTTTTTTCAAATCGACTTATAAGATAAGCTTATGTGAATGGATTGAATAATTAAGGAATTTCATTATGTCTGCAACCTGATATTTCATTACGTTAATACAATAAAAAGTCTGGTAACAGATACATATCATTTAATAATAGCAGATATAAGGAATACAAAATTTAGAATTCTCGGTAAAATTCTGCGTCAAATAACCTTTTCCGGCAATACGTAATGCATTCAATTGAAGAAATGACTTTCATTCAAACGATCTACAAAAATATCAACTTTGGCACAACAAACCATTAATTGATGACGTTCGCGAGAATTAAATTATTTAGTACAACAATTCCTCTGAAAACCATATTTGAAATCTATTAAAATAGTGATTTTTAAAATCTTAGTGTAAATTTTCATTTAGTACAGTTTTATGTAGCACTATTAAACTAGAAGAAGGTTAAAAAATTTATATGTCTGTATAGATAGATTTTTATTTTCGTTCGTGATTGAAATGAACAATGGAAAATAAATTTATAAGCGATAAAAATTAATCTCTTCCCATATCATCATATTTCTCGCGAGATTTGGATCTAACAAGATACCTAAAAACGGTTGTATTAATTCATATGTTTGGAGCATTCGTACTTTGATTCTTGATGCCAAAATATAATTAACGGGCAATGGGGAATTAAAATGTATGAGTTTGCTATTTTGAAAATGTATGCTGCCAAAATATATTGGGCGCACACATCAATAATTTGGCAAAATCTTGGAGAATTCTACATTTAATATTTTAAATTGATGGATAATTTATTTTCGTCCATAGAATGTTTGATGTTTCATTTACTTTCTGCAGACGGTATTCTTGTTAAGGACAATGTGAGCAAATCCTTTAGAGATGTGTGCCGCATTTCATGTATACTATAAACGCACATTTGCATTGTGGTTTGATCCTCGCTGGTCGGCTTGCCATCTTGTTCTATCACAGTTTATGCATGTTTGAAACCCGTAAGTAATTTTGACTAGAAAAAATGTCCATACGATTAGGAACTAGTGAGATGATTTGTGATTGACGCTTGTCCCAAATTCGCAAACTTGATTATATTAATACATCAAGAATATTTGACTTATTCGTGTTTTAGTAAATTGAGTTTTATATTCTTTGCGCTTATAGATAAGAAACAGATTATGGTGACTTAAAAGTTATTTAGTGGTGTGCTTAAAAGATATTATTCAAATAACAGAACATTGATTTCGCGCGGCTTTTTAATTTAAACCACGGTTGCAAGATTCATATAAACACAAATCCTAATTAATATATTAGTTAGTTTAAACTATGAATCGTATAACTTAGAAAAGAAAATTCATCCAGTAGACTGATTTCGTTCTTACTGGGAACTCTTCACATACTGTCCAGAATTTGTCGCAGACTGGCCTTGAACCTGAGCACGTCTGTTTTGGAGTCTGTGATGCTATCTACTGACCCATCCTGGCGTAAGCTACATAACCACAAACTTTTCAGTTATATAATTGCTTATGTTTTGGTTATCTTTTGATTCAGGTGGAGCCTATAAGGCATCTATTTATACCTAAGGTTCAAATTAGGGCTGGTTTTGTTTGAGGATTATGCGTCACTCGATTTCGCCTATGAACACAATTACTAGACAGCAACAGCCAAAAGACACCTAGTTTGTGCTATTCTAAAGCTTATTTTAACAATAGCATTTGTTAAAAATTAAAACTTTTCTTCATACACATAGAAAAAAATTCTTTAAATCTAGTGTGCGAGCTTAAATTAAACACCAGACCAAGGTTATTTAACCAGTCGACGAACAACATAGCAAAACTGCCGTCAGTCACACGTTTTGAGACGTTTCGACCACCATGATCATCATTAGATTACCGAAAGCAAACTGACTAGCGAGGATCAAGCCGCAATGCATATATATTAAAATCAAAATTAGGTATACAGCTCTCACCTATATCAGTCTTACATACATTCTACCTGACTGGAAATGTCCGCTGTAAAATTAAAATGCATACACGACTATTAACTGTTTGCAGCTCTAGCTACATATATTTAGAAAGATAATATAATTAAACAATCATTGATTGCACGGGTGGTGGAAACAATTCTTTGAATCAAGTTTGTTTGAATGAAATTAACACCAATCCCATTTTATTTAACCAGTCCTCGAACAACATAAAAAACTAGCGTCAGCCACACGTCGTTGGAGGATGCCTGATTTAATACAATGGGATAAGTGTTTACTTGAATCTCGCAAACTTGATTTAAATAATTTTTACCACCACTCGCGTAATCAATAATTATTTAACTGTATCACCTATAACCTACAACATTTATTGAGAAATAGAATCTGCAAGAGTAATATATTTATACCAGTATTTTATCTATTTTATTAAATGACTTCCTTTTGCGAACTGACATCTGCACGACAGCAAAGAGGCGATCATTCTAGACAAATTAGATTAAATTTATCGACGGTGGATGTGAATGAGCCTACGGTTTATAATCAGTCAAACAGCGTAGGTCAGCAATATTATGATGAAGCAATTTTCGTTGGTTCAACAGCCGCTGAATACTACAGTGGCAACTGCACACAGGAATCCTTAGGTGAGGTTTTTCTGACATAATGCTGTAGTGTCGCCACAATTATTTTTCTGTTTTACGCAGATGAATGCAATTGCGGCTACATTTATTAATGCTGTTAGGAACAATGCATACGAAGCCCTTTCTCACTCGACACATTCAATCTATTGAATTGAGTCATTTTTCTTTGGCAAGTAAAATTAAATTGCTAAACACTGTCGTAAACATGGCAGGGAATTCTTTGACCTACTCGCCAAGAATAGGTCTGCTGGCCCATTGTTAAAGAGTTGTCGCACAACCATGACGATATGTTATTGTGCATTGGATGGAAATGTGAATACTCTATTCTTCAAGAACCGTTTAACGACTCTTAAATGAGAAGAGAATGAGAAAAAACCTGGTACTTATCACTTTTGTATCTGACGAGGAATTTAATAATCCATCAGGCGAAAATTGGCTGGATAACACATTTTTGAAAAATGAGGTGGAAAGAATGGTAGTTGGTAAGTATACACGGTAGGAAAGATAATAACAAATCCTCAAGGTATTGATAGATGACAATTTGTAGGAAAAGGAAGCAGCTAAACCATTCAGGATTGATCCTATGACCTTGGCGGTGAAGTTATTAATCAGTGCATTGGTAATTTATTGACGAATCTTTGTTGAAAGAGAAGCAGCTCGAAGTTACTAATACGTCCACGATAGATTGTATGACGACTCAATGTTGAATTTTGAAGCATTACAGTCTCTGTGGTAGGTATGTAAGTACTCAACGAAAGTGTTAATAATCCGTTCGCCAAAGTTTTTTAGGGATCCTTTGTTGAAAAGAGAGGCAACACAAACACGCTGGTTAATATTGTGTAATCGACAGGGAAATGAATAATCCTCTCGTCAGGTATTGAATGACTACTCCCTATTTAAAGGAGAAGCAGAAAAAATAGTCGTTTTCATTTTTGTATTCTTTGTGAAATTTTCTAACTCATCTGTCAAGAATAGATTGACAGATCTTAATTGAAAATGGAAGCAGCAAAATCCCATTGATTGGTATTCGTGTATTCGGTCACACCACTGATAATTCATTCGACAAGAATTTATTGATGACCATTTTTGAGAGATAAAAGTATATATATATAAACACCTGACCATTAAGTACATACATTTGTCAGTATAAACCAAGTATTGTATAGTGTGGAAAAGGAAATTCATCCAATAGAACGGTCTAGTCCCTATTAAGAACTCATCACGTACTGGCCAGAATTTGCCGCGTATAGGGACCAAACATGGGCTCGTCGGCTTCGGAATCTGGTACTCTAACCAACGAGCCATCCTGCCGCACACAACACACACAATTTTCATCTCTGTTTTGGAATTTATCTTCTCGGCATGAAAATGAGTAACCTGTTTACTCAGAATTAGCTGGACGATACCTTGATGAAAAGTGAAGCAGCCGAGCACAGGTGGTTCGTATTTGTACCCTGGCCAGTGAGTCTAAAAGCCCATAAACTAAAATCTTACTGATTTGTGCACATTGAGTATAATGGCGCAGATAGAGTTAGTGAGTGTCCTGGCTAAATCACTGTAAAGTGGTTCAGATGCTTAGCTGTCTGAATGAAAATCTGGTAGATGATATTCATGTACAGTTTATCGGCATTATTTATACGCTTACTGTTTAATCGTGAGCTTATTTTGCTTGTTTTCTATGTTTGTTTGCTCATTTATTGGTTTGACATAATTTTCTGTGAGCTATTGGGCTAATGTAGTATTATTCTATATTTCGATGGCCCACGTCATATGCGATATAAAATTTTAATTAGGCTTCCTGCGATTGGTTTATTACAGATGAATTGTGTCTTTACATTTACAAAAGTGGTTCATCTATTTTTAGGACACTTCGAATGGTGTAGGTAAGAATAGAGCCACGAAGAGACCATTTGTAATATTCCTGTGTAAAATGTTGGCTTACTTGCCTAATAATTATTTGTTATTTTTAATATACCAGGTACTGCATTAATTTGTGATGAAGTATGTAATGAGGCGATAAAAGTCGCTAATGTTTTTATTGTTCTACGGGTCTGGGCCTGTATTGTAGTAGACAGACTTTGACGACTCGTCGGCTATAGAATAGCGGAGTAGTCTGTGGTTGTTCAACAGCCGTTAACCACTGCAATGATGGCCAAGCCGGGATCCGTGAGGAAAAGCTTTTCCTTTGTTTTGCTGTGTCGCTGCTGTTATCATTCTGTTTTCTTTTATGGATGGTGTTTAGTTGAAAAGAGATGCAGCGCAACTTAGCCGGTTGGTATTGTCTATCAAGGAAGATAAGAACAAACTTTGCTTTGCGTAAAATTGATGATTTTGTTTAAAATAGATGCAGTACTGTCACCCCGATGGTTGATGGTGGTAGGCTTGTACTCGTCGATGAGGCGAATAACCGTCCACCAATATGTAGTGATTAAACATCTTGTAATAAAGCAAGAGCACAACACTTGTGGTTTGTATGTATGTACGTCGCGGATGAGCTTAAAAATCCGTCTGCTCAACGTTAATTTGAAGACATCTTCGAAGAGAGAGAGAGAGAAGCAGCATCAAGATAATGATTAATATTGGTATTATATACGCGCTCGTGAAGTAAGTAGCCTTGCGCCAATTATTGATATGATAAATCTTCGTTGAAAAGAGACTAGCAGTACATTTTTCATTTCTACTACATGGTCGGCGTCTAATATTTGACGATCTATACAATGACTAACGAATAGCGTGACCATTCACGTTAGCCAACAGAGGTGAGCCAGGGTTTCGTTCTAGAAGCACACTAAACCATATCGGCCTTCTCTGCTGATGAGGTAGAGAGTATAAAACTGTAGCTAGACAAATTGACGGTCTGGCTGAATCATTGAATAGTATTTCGGATGCCCTTCTGACTGTGCGAAAGTGTGGTTGATTATTTCCACGTGCACACATCTGTCGACAGAAACTAAGTATTGCATTCGAACCATGTCCGTGGTAAATTTTGGACAGTACATGATAAGTTTCCAATAAGAACGAAACCGGTCTACTGGGTGAATTGTGTTTTCTATACTATAAAATTCTTAGTTTATACTGACAAATGTATGGACATAATGAGTCAGGTTTTTATATCAAGATTACAATTATGATTAAAGTAATTGTTATCACCGCCCGCGTAATCGATGTTCACTTAATTATGTTTTCACGTACATATTATCGGCTCTACTTAAACAACCACGGTTTAATTATTTTCTTATTTATATTTTGATATACATAAATAGGCTCATTGATTGGTTTCACATATAAAATATACTGTTATATTCTTTTCTGAGCTACAGCGATAATGCAGATTTGTTTTATATTTTGGACGCCGACGTTGTAAGCCTCACAAACTGTGAATTAGGTTGCTTTTGAATTTTGAATTACTGGTTTAATGTGTTGGAAATTTTATTTAAGTCCTTCCTCTACTATTAGATAGAATGTCGCAGAGAAACTCTATGTATGTGTGAACTTTTGGCCTAAATGCAAAATTTATATTTTATCTTTTTAATACACCGGCTAATGAATGAACTTGTGAATAGGTATATGATTAGGCTAACAAGCCGATAATTTTTTATAAACATCAATGTTTAAATTTGATTATCAAAGCCATTTATGGCTTGGTTTTACGTCTTTATTGGAACTAGCGCAGTCGTTTCAGCTCTATTAGATTAACGGCACCATACCTACAAGTCAACGTGCCTACATGCTAGAAGTCAGATTGCGAGAACGAATCGGTAATAGGATGAAGAAGTAGTTTGTGCGAATACAATAGACGTTGACAACTAGTTATAATCTGTCCGCCAAGAAATTATGGATGACCTTCAATTGAAACGCAAAGCAGGATTAAAGTTTTTAATTATTTCTGTGTATTTGACTGGTTTATTTAACAACCGGTCGGCGAAGCAATGATTTATGACTCTTGGAAAATTGTGCAGGAGTTTTACTCTTACTCACAGAAAACGTCAAAAATGCGTCAGGAAGATACTGATTGGTGACTCGTTTTTTGAAAAGAGGCAGCACAGCCCTAACGGTTGGTATGTATATACTTGGTCGGACCGCTAATATTTAATCCGCAAAGAATTGGTTGATGATATTTTCTTGAAATAAAAAATCGGACATACGCAGAAGTAGGTTTAAGTGTAATCGGCTTGACGGTCAATGACCGGTTTGCAAAGAATTGGTATACAACGTTGTGTTGAAAGGTGAAAAATAAAAATGCTTGTGGTTGGTACAGTTGTAGTCGGCGGAAAAATAAGTAACCCGTCCAACAAGGAGTGACTGAATAAAATGCTTTCGACGAGAACTAGGTACAGCGTATCTAGTAAAAAACTTAATTCCAATAGGATTGGAAGGGTAAGCCGATATCAGAAAGGACAATGGCTTTATGTACGCAATACCTAATACACAAATGCATATATATCGGATCTCTGCAACAAAAATATATAATTATATAAACAGTCTGTGAAGAACTGATTGGTAATTCTTTGCTTCAAAGAGAAGCACCACACACCTGGTTGTAGGAATTTGTCTGTTCGAAAGAAAATAACGAACCCGGTCTAACAAAAATTTATTTAATGAGTTATTGTTGAAAGGAGAAGTAGTTAAAGACTGTTGGATTGTTTGTATGTCTTCATCAAGAAATTTAATGACACGTACACTAAAAGTTGATTGATAACACGCTGTTGTAATTAAAAGAAGAAAAGCTCTGGTGAATGGTTTCTGTGTAATCGGCGTAGCAGTTAATAACCTGCACGCCAATAAATGATTAACGACTCTTTTTTGAGGTTAGCATTTGTATACTCGGCGTTGAAGTTTATATGCTATTCAATTCGCCAAGGAATTATTAGGCTTATTTGTGTGTAAACGAAAATCAGAACAACGCTAGAGGCTGGTTTCTGCATACTTGGCTGAAAAGTTAAAAAAACTCGCCAGCCAAGAAGTTGACCGATGACTCTTTGGTGAAAGAAGAAACAGCACAACCTCTATGATTGATATATGTTTACTCGCGGAGAAGTTGATATATTCTTCAAATCAAGTTTGCCAGCTTGAAATAAACACCAATCCTATTTTATTTAACCAGTCGCCGAACAACATAGCAAAACTCCCGCCAGTCGCACGCACTAACGCGTTTCGACCTCCCATGATCATCATCAGAAAACGACGGAAAGCTGACTAGCGAGGATAAAACCGCACTGCATACATATGGAAAGCAAAATGAGATATGCGGCTCTCACCTCCAATAGTCTCGCATACATTGTACTTGATTGGAAATGTCGGCTGCACAATCTCTTCGCAATCACGAAAATTAACTGATTGCAGTTTTCGCCACAAATAAGTATATTGTCAATTCAATTAAATAATAATTGATAGAAATTTTGCAGCAAAGATTTCCAGTAAAATACAATGTATGCGAGACTACAAGAGGTGAGAGCCGCATATCTCATTTTGCTTTCCATATGTATGCAGTGCGGTTTTATCCTCGCTAGTCAGCTTTCCGTCGTTTTCTGATGAAGATCATGGAAGGTCGAAACGCGTCGGTGCGTTGCGACTGGCGGTAGTTTTGCTATGTTGTTCGACGACTGGTTATATACAATGGGATTGGTGTTTACTTCAAGCTCTCAAACTTGATTTAATAAATTGTTACCACCACTCGTGCAATCAATTATTATTTTAGGTGATATTTTGTCCGCGAAGAGCATTAGCAAAACATGATTGTTGATGTTTGTGCTCTCGGCAGGTACATTAATCTGCTTAAACGAACACTGGTTGCGCGGGAGTTGATAACTATTATTTAAATAAAGCTTGCGATATATATGTAAGCAGCTGCCACATTATGTACATGCATTTGTCAGTGTACACTAAGAACTGTATAATCTAGAAATAGAAATTCGTCCAGCAGACCGGTTTCGTCCTTAAACGAAATTCTTTCAACCAAACGTGTCACTTTTTTGAGCCGTGTCTGCGGCAAACTTCTGAACAGTATTTGATGATACATAATATTAAACAAAATGAAGACATAACGCACGATATCGGCACAGATTCATTGCTTATTTAATAATTTGTTGGAAACTCTTGTTCGCAAGAAACGCAACGCTACCCAGGTGGTGATAAATGTGCAGGTGGCAGGGAAGTTAAATACATGCCTGTTAACAGCGGGGTGGTTAAAGTTTCGTCTGCGTAGATTTCATTGAATACTAGTTTTTTTTAAATAAAAAATGAACACCCTTTTTATTATTACCCGTATTCTCGTTAGTAACATTTTATTCCATCCGCCAAGCATTATTTTTATATTTCTCGTCGAAAAATGAAGCAGCATTAACTGGTGCTATGTATATGCGTATTACGCAGGAATATTGAAATTCTGTCTGTCAAAGATGACCAAACGAAGGAGCGTAAATCAGACGGTTGGTGTATGTGTACTCAGTGGAAAATGAAATATCACTTTTTAACCAATGTTGCAGTCTTGACATAAACACCTGACCCATTATGCACATGTAGTTTTCAGTATAGACTAGCCATTGTATAGTATACAATAGGCAGTTCAGGGTTGCTCAGTGGTTAGAACATAGCAGACGTGCTCAGGTTAGAGCCCTGTCCGCGGAAAATTCTGGCCAGTACAAGATGAGGTCCCAATAAAGACGAAACTGGTCTACTGGATGAATTGCCTTTACCACGCTATAAAATTATTAGTTTACACTGACAAATTTATGTACATAATGAGTCAGGTATTTACATCAAGATCGCAACCTTGATTATATAAGTTTTTATCACTGCCCGCGAAACCAATGTTCCTTTAAGTGAATATCACGTCCGTTAAGAATCGAATGATGACTATTTCTGGAAAGTGAAGGGGCACAATTCTCGAAACAATTATGTGTTCTCGGCCTCCAATTTAATAGCCAGTTAATTAGGTATAAATGCTTAACTCCTTGTTGTAAGGGAAAGCTGTACAACTCTTATGTTTGTATATTTGCATTTTGCGAACAAGTTAGTAATTTGCCCGCTAAAAATTGATTTTTGGATATTTCGGGAAAGTAGTGGAGCACAAAATTAATAACGGTAATAACCAGTTATCCAAGTATTGATTAATGAGTCATTGTTGTTAGAGAAATCTGCACAAATTTTGCGTTTTGTAGTTGTTTATTCGACTGGAAATTTTTTAACCTCTTCAACGAGTAATAATTTAAAATTGATGTTGAAAAGTGAAGTAGAATAGTGCGGTTTTTGGATTTTGTGTATTTGGTGAGGAGGTTAATATCCCGTCTTCAAAATTGTAAATGTAAGAATCTTTCTGGAAAGGAGAATTAGCTTAACACTGGTTAAGTATTTTTTTATGCGGTATAGAAGTTAACATTCCGCCTGCAAAAAAATTGATTAACATTATTTGTTTAAAAGAAAAGCATCTCAATCCT
Source organism: Eudiplozoon nipponicum (assembly GCA_029291075.1). Classification (NCBI taxonomy): domain Eukaryota; kingdom Metazoa; phylum Platyhelminthes; class Monogenea; order Mazocraeidea; family Diplozoidae; genus Eudiplozoon; species Eudiplozoon nipponicum. Next base: position 9,941 of record JAQBSW010006577.1, on the reverse strand, counting down.
GATTGATGTTATTGGTGCATTCAGCGAGTAAGTTAATATCCCGTCTGACTAGAATTGGTTAACGACATTTCATTGAAAGAGAAAGCAGCACCCGAATGGTTGTTAGTTTTCATGTACTGGGCGGGAAAGTTAAAAACCAGTCTGTCAAGTTTTGGTTTCACAACAATTGTTTGGAAAGAGAAGCAGCATCATCATCATCATGTCCAGCCATAAAAAAGTCAAAAGTGACTAATGTTTCACTGCCATTAAAACCACAAGGAGTGAAAAATATATAAATAACAACAGAAATAATATTTTAGACAAATTATTAGTGAGATTTACGAGAAAGAGAGGCAGAGAGAGAGAGAAGGACAACCTAGTTACTTTGAGTAATTTTATCAGGATAACTCACAAAAATGAGGCAAACTATACCTCCTCAAAACACCATTATGGTCAAGTCTCATAATTGGAATTTCTGTTCTGGCCTGGGAAATTATTTTACCGTGCGACGTTAATTAAATAACGACTCTAAGGTTGTTATTCCAGTTATCGGCAGGACAGTTAATATTTCGTTCGTTGAAAATATGTTAAATGAGTCTATGTTGAACAAATATAATTTCTATTGATTTGTATTTTTGTGTACTCAACGGAGAATTTAATATAACGGCCGCCAGTAAATGATTAGTGAAAGTTTCGTAAAAAATGAAGTCGTATTACACTAATGATTGCAATTCCTGTTAATGTAAGGAGAATTAATAACCCATTCCGTCAAGAATTGTTTTAATGACTCTATATTTGATGAAGAGCCAGCAAACCCAACCTGGTTGGTATATTTACTTGGCGCGGAGGCAAAATATTTTTTCAGCTCAAAATTCATATAGAACTCTTCTTTTAAAGAAGAAGAAAGACAACTCTATTTGTTGGTATATGTATTCTCGACGGGTACGATAATGGAACATTCGCCGAGACTTCGTTTGATGACGCTTTATTGAAAAGAGAAGAAGCAAATACCTAGTGAATGGTGTTTGTTTACTCTGAGTGAAATTAATATTCCAATCGTATATACGTGCTTGCAGAATCTTCCTTGAAAAGATAATCATCACAACGCTGGTGTTTATTATCCATACGCTTGGCGTGACAGTTAATAATCCGTTTGTTAATAATTAAATAACTAATCTTTAATGAAATAAGAAGTATCTTAACCCAGGATGTTGGTATTTATGTAATCGGCGATGAAGTTGGTAACCAATCCGCCTGGAATTTCTTTGATAACCCTTTGTTTAAACGAGAAGCAGGAGAACTCTGGTAGTCAATATTTATATAATCGGCTAGGCTGCTAATAAACTGTCTGTCCAGAACTTATTTGGTGCAGAATACAATAAAAAGTAAACCATGTGCAGCAGAAATTGATAAGTGGTAATATATGTTAGGCTGCTGGTAAATGAGTAACAGCGTGGTAATTAACAAAGCACATGGCTACTAATGTATGTCAAGCGGAAACGTAAACTGCAGACTATACCTAGCTGCACACTACGATGCATCATTATTCTCTGCTGATAAACGAGAAGGTGTAGTATTGCAGCTGGACAAAGCTGACAGCTTGGACTAAGCATCGTTATAATATTATACAATTATTGTTTAATTGTATTGTCTAAATAAATGTGTGTGTGGCGAAAACTACAAACAGCAAATGTTCGTGACTGCATAGAAATTGTGCAGCCGACATTTCGAGTCACGTACAATGTATGCAAGATTACTAGAGATGAGAACCGCATAGCTTATTTTGCTTTCCATATATATGCAATGTGGTTTTATCCTCGCTACTCAGTTTGCTGTCGTATTCTGACGATGATCATGGAAGGTCGAGACGCGTCAGTGCGTCGCGACTGGCACTAATTTTGTTATGTCCTTCGACGACTGGTTAAATCCAATTGGATTGGTGTTCACTTCAAGCTCATAAACGTGATTTAAAGAATTTGTAGTATTGCTTGGCGTAAGCATAGTTATAGTATCGGAGATACACGAATATGACTGTCTGGTTTAATCATTATTATATTAGACCAGATAGACTGCACTGGTGGCCTGGCTACATCATCATAAAATATTTGTGTGTTTTTTGGTTATGTTTGTTTCAGTTTTAAATTTTGTGCCTTTTATTTTAACCAATTAATGAATTTATTTAGACCTTCCGGAAATAGTTTCGATAGGAATTATTTAATAATGCTTCCTCTGCCGCGGTTTATTGAAAAATATTTATAACGTTTGAGGGCATTTCGATGAGCAATTCTGTCTCTTCGACAAAATTAATTGACGAATTATAACCGTTGTGACAGAAATGGCCTTTTTTGAACACGTATTATTTAGTGATATCTAGTGTCCGTAAGATTTGTTCGCCAAAAGTTTCATTCCAGTATTGTGTATAAATCTGTTATTTTAAGTAAACCAGAAGGCTGCCATTCTAGTCGAATTTGTTGGAATATGCTGACGGAAGAAGGGAATGAACCTACAGTATAGAATGAGGACTATGATGACTTTCCGGCAAAAAACAATATAGAATAATGCGGCAATTTGTGGTAGCTCAACATGCGTAAATCAATACACATGTTCTTTATAATTTTTGTCTTAAATATGTCTCTTAACAGTTTTTGCTTTAATAGAATTTCTGCAAGAAACACTTTCGAAATAATGTCCCAACATCTGCGCGCCAATCTCTAATTATATGATAGACAACATGCAACTGGTAAATCGATATTGAGTTAAATTTCAACGAAAGCATTAGATTAGATATTTGCGGCATATACCAAAATATTAGAGAATGTTAAAAATAAAATTAATCTGTTTGAAGGATTCTCAGTTGTTGGGCACACTTTAATACTATTATAAATATCTGGAGCAGATGATCATACCTGGATACACCCAACAAAATTGCCATTCTAGATGAATTTATAGCTTAAAGACACATGCTCAAATATTCAATCTTTAGCCGCAGAAATTCCTACAAAATGCCATTATTGATTTTAGAAATGTTTATATATATATATATATATATATATATATATATATATATAAGTACAGTGTGAAGTGTGTATGTCGTACTAATTCAAATTTGAATTTGTTAGGTTTCCTTTTAATTGTGATTGGATCCGCAATCGTACATAATCAATCTTTTCACGAATGACTAGCTAAATAAAACAGGTTGTAAACAAAAAGACGACTAAACTTGCAATTTAGTGGATGATGCTAACTGAATTGAAAAGGTTCATAAATTCTTGAAACCATGTTTAAAAAATCAATTTTTCTACTTCCATGATTTATGATACTACCTTTAGACGCAAAGCAGTATTTATTCCAGCATTTATTCAGTTGAATTAACATTGGGCAAATATTGCAGTGAAATGCAACGCAGCGCAGAACTTTTCAGTGCTGCCAAGCAATAAAATTGAAGACACACCTGAAGTGGGTGCAAATTTGCACAAGTATGTCATGATATTTAACTAAGGTGATAAGAACAAAACAGAAAACCAATTTGAAAATATAAGTGGAAATGAAATCTCTCAACGTTTTTCTTATCATGCTGTATGTTTTAATGGTTAATTTTTAACAGGACACAAAAATGTTTTCGGCACTAATTCGCGTAAATATGCTAGACATAAGCCGTTTATAATGATTCCGTGATAATAAAATTAGCTCCTATTTAACTCACATTTCTTTAATTTGCCAATTTAGCAAGCAAAACAGAACACAGATAAAACCGTGAACAGCAGCAGAACGATTAATTGAAAAAATTAAATTAGTATCTCTCATTTTTTTCACATTACTAATGTGGTTTTAGTGTTGCTTTCCGGACACTGCCATTACACGTATGGATTTGTTATGTCCACCTATATTGGACGGTCCACGTACATGTATGTCGTCTGTGTTTATTATTAGCGTATCGTCCAGACGAGACTTAATTATGCCTAATTCTGCAGTTAAATTATTCATTTGAGAAGTCAGTCCCTGAATCAATGTTTCCAACCCATCGGAAGCCATATTAAATGTACCACACATGCTTTATTTTTACTCAATTATATATAGAATTTTGCTCGCACAACGAGCATCGATTTAATAAAACAAATTTACACATTAATTAATTTATGTTCACTTCAGCTCGAAGTCTGCTTTTCTCATTGGGCTGACTGCTTCATTCTTATACGGGCGCTTCTGCGAGGAATTTCTGTTGAAATAATGTCTGCCCTAGATAAGACCCTTTGTTCATTATTTGTCTTAAAGGTGGCTATTGCCACATCTTCCCCCCCCCTCAGGAATCGGCTTTCGCACTCTGCTTAAACGATCCAGTGCAACAGCTCGTGGTCCATCGGGCAGGCTAACAAAAACAGTATTGTGCTCTGAGTCCACCCTCTCCACGCGATACGGCCCATCATTGACAGCCTGCAGTGCCATGGGCTCGACCTTCGCTACCATGACATAGTCGCCGACCTTTAGGCGAGTGCGTGTCGGTTGCCTTGCATAGCCTTGTCGCTGTGTGGCGCCTACATATTCAGTTAACTGTTTTAGTCGTTCCTGAATATCCGCTATGGTGCAGCGCTCATGGGATCATTGGATTACCGGTTCACCTGGCAGTCTTATGTGTCCTCCATAGACCATGGTCGTCGGAGCGAATCCTGTAGCTGTTGAGACTGTAAAGCGCATGGCCCACTCTACCAAATGTAATTTGTCTCTCCACGTTCACGGGCTCTCGTGGCACCAACATCGCAGTACCTCTTTCATCGTCCTGTGTGCGCGCTTAGCCGTCGCATTGGTTTGCGGGTGATAAGTGGCTGTGCGTGAATGCTTTATGTCAAGGTCTTTGCACCACTGATTAAATTCTTTCGACTCAAACTGTGCGCCTTGATCGGTAACAATAACTTGTGGTGCACCGAATCAACTGAGCAATCGCTCTTTTAAGCAGGTTATAATCTTTTCTGTTGTGATCTTCTTCAGTGGTACAAACTCGACCCATCGGGTAAACTTATCGACCATGGAAAACACATAGGACACGCCGCCGCGAGCTACCGGCAGTGGACCTACCAGGTCGATATGCAGAAACTCGTTCCTTGTAGTGGCATTAAAAGCAATCGGAGTGACTTTTTCTCGTTTTTGTGTTTTACAACGTTGGCATGTAGTGCACTGTTGACAATAGCTACGAATTTTTTTTGGACATGCCGTTTTTTTATTGATTGACTATTTCCTGACATGTGACATCTCTTCCGTGCTCTTCAGAGACTTTTATAGGCGGCGAAACCCGCACAGCGGAAATTCTGCTGAGCGCATCGGCTGCCGCATTCTCGATTCCTGCTCTATGATGAATTGATATATCGTACTCTTCTAGTTCTTCAATGGCTCGATGTACTCGTTTCTTCTCAATACATAGTGATCTCCAATGCACTAGCGCTTTGTGGTCGGTAAAGACGTCCACGTGTCCCCCGATGACAAAATATCTAAACTTCCGCAGCGCCCATTGTACGGCAAGTAATTCCTTTTCTGTGACGGTATAGTTCTGTTCCGCCTTAGTGAGTGTGCGACTTATATATTGCGCAGGACGTCCGTCAGCTTGTAACACCGCTCCTATCCCAATATCTGACGCGTCTGTAACAATTGACATATTACCTACCGGGAAAGTCAAAATAGTTGCCTCTATTAATTTCTGCTTCAATAGCACAAACGCTTCTTGAGCCTCCTCCGTCCCACGAAATGGTATCCTGGAACTAGTTAAATGAGATAAGGGTTGTTGCGTAACCGCCATCCCTGCGAGGTATGGTCTATAGAAATTCACCATACCAATAAACCGGCTCAATTGTTTTCTAGTAGTAGGCACCGGATAATCCTTGATAAGTTGTACATTCGAATCTAACGGCATGCATCCGTCCGCTGAGACTAAGTGCCCCAAGAACCGCACTTCTTGACCTATCTGAACCTTTTCTGGATTAAAATGTAATCGCCATTCTACAGCTTTGGCCAACATCATCTGCAGCCTAACACGTAATTCGTGTTCAGTAGTGGCCCATATAATAACATCGTCTACGTAAGCTGTTGTACAAGTTAAGTCAGACACGAACGAGTCCATCATTCTTTGGAACACTTTCGGTGCGTTTTTAAAGCCAAATGGTACCCGGGTTAATTGGAAATGACCTTGGCGTACTTGTATCGCTAACTTCCACCGGTCTTCGGACCGCACGCCTATTTGCCAAAATCCCTGTTTAAGATCAAGCACGGGATACCTTTTGTCTCCTGCTAGCTGCATGAACAGATCACGCGGAGCCGGCATGGGATACGGGTCAGGTTTAGTCACTGAGTTCAATTGCCTAAAATCAGCCGCCGGTCGGAGCGAACCATCCTTTTTCGTAACATAAACCATCGGAGCACGAAAAACAGATGATGACGGTTCAAGAACGCCGGCTTCTATCATTTCTTGGGTTGCTCGAGTCGCTGCTGCTAATTTCTTTGGAGGAGCAACATATACTTTTTGTGGTTCGTAACCTTCATTTAGTTCTAGCCATAGCTTAAACTGGTCGACCGTCGGCCCTGGACATTTGCTGCAATCAGGCAGTTGGAATATAATGTTATATTGGTTTCGATGATTCTTCCACCACCCAGGCAGACAACTGGTCTCCTCCTGCATCTTAGGGGTACATATAGACTTTATTGAAATTATTCTCTCAGGCCTCGATATGCACACACGCTTATTTTGACAGTCTATCGTCTTAACCCATTTTCTAATGAAATCAAGTCCCAATAAGGGCGTTTGAGTATTCGAAACAACAAAAGACATATGATAGACATTTTCATTTATTAACAACTTCGTGTCCCACTCGCCCACAGCCACCATCGATGCGCCCGATGCCTGACATAAACTTGCTCTCGTAGGTTTTACATTGTTCAATGGCCAAGTCAATGGTAATACCGACACATCAGCTCCAGTATCCAATTGCATTATTACTGGCTGTCCGTTGAAGAGTTCTAAAAATTTAACTTTAATGAAAATTCTTACATTTGGCAATGTTTCACACACTTCCTTTTCTTCAAAGGCCATCTGGTTCGGACCACTTTTTTGTTTGATCTGCTGGTCTTCATTCGATCTACCCGTCGGAGCCACCAAAGGATTAATATTTGTGCCCTGCTCTCTCCCACCTTTATTTGTGAGATTGTGCACCCTGTTACCCTACTGCACTGGCCGTTCTCGAGAAGCAGTACATTGGTTTTGCTGACGCTTATACGCCGTATTCGTCGGAGCTGGAGTCCTTATATATTGACTTTGCTTCCAGGCCACTGGCTGTTGCCTTCTGTTGCGGAATTGATTATTATTCCGCGAAAAATTCCATAACGGTATGTCGCTCCTCCCAGATGTTGTAACTGGACCCATGCGTGGAGATGCAGCTGCCACTTTGTTTGTCATCATGGCCGAACTTTGAAGAGCCTGAAGTCTCTCTTCAAGGCCTCCCTGGGTGCTGGATATTGCACCGTATCTGGTAGGATCCAACAGCATGAAAATGATGGCCTCATGTGGTTGGAAGCCGGGTAAAGACTCGGTAAGCTTCGAGAACCACCGCTTGATACGTGCCATGGTATCCATGGGCATCTCACCCATTAGTGGTTTCAGGCTGTATAATTCTGAGAACAATTCCTGAGGCCTGGCCCGTAAATGATCTAAAACGCGTCTTTTGTACTCTTCATACGTTAGGTCAACCGGCAATTCCAATTGGACTGCTTCTGTCTGGTCCACTAATTCCTGGACAGCCACACGCACAATAGGTGCTTCTAATGTAAATTCTTGACCTCGAACTGATGCTTCAATTTTTTCGAACCACAACTGTGGCCTTTCCACATCTAGTGGTGCCAGCATCGGCTTAAACTCTGATGACGGTCTGAAATAACTAGTCGATTTGGCTGAAAACGCCGGCATATTTCCTCCTGATTCCTCTTCGGCGCAGTCGCTATTGTTATGTCCACCTATATTGGATGGTCCACATACAAGTATGTCGTCTGTGTTTATTATTAGCGTATCGTCCAGACGAGACTTAATTATGCCTAATTCTGCAGTGAAATTATTCATTTGAGAAGTAAGACCCTGAATCGATGTTCCAACCCATCTGAAGCCATAATAAATGTACCACACTTGCTTTATTTTTACTCAATTAAATATAGAATTTTGCTCGCACAACGAGCATCGATTTAATAAAACAAATTTACACATATTAATTAATTTATGTTCACTTCGGCTCGAAGTCTGCTTTTATCATTGGGCTGACTGCCTCATTCTTATACGGGCGCTTCTGCGAGGAATTTCTGTTGAAATAATGTCTTCCCTAGATAAGACCCTTTGTTCATTATTTGTCTTAAAGGTGGCTATTGCCACAGGCTTGCGTCTCAAACAGCTTTTGATAACTAAAGCTCAGCTTCTGGCCTGCACTTGTTGAAGGTGAATTCTGGTGCCTATTTAAACTGTCAGTTTTCAAGAAATATGACCAGCAAATCATCTAAGACAAGAGAATGCATGAAATTAAACTAACAGCAAGGTGGTACGCATCGGCTTTGAATGGCAGACCATGTAAGAGTAGAATAACTCTAAAACAAAATCATCGATCTCAGCGGAGAATTGACGCCAAGGCTTTATTTTAACTCCTCAGTAAAATAATAGAATTATACATAAACAGTGATTTCCTATTGCATAGACCAACAAGCAGTAAATATATGCTCGCTTCATCTATTGAGTCTGGCAATTGGGCCTAAATTTTGGGCCCTCTGGCTCAGATAATGTATCAATAAATTTCTATATCCGACGGAGAGAAATGAAACTTCGTGCTAACTTAAAGCCTCCAGTCAGAGTTTCTAAACTGCTCGATAGGCATTTCTGTTCCGACAAGATCATTCTGAAATCTTCCTGATCCTGTGCAAGAGTCAGTTTTTTGCTGGAGAATGTCGGCTGTCGACGCTACTCCTTTTTAATTGGAACAGATCACACGCTAAATTGCAAAATGTTGATTTCCAAAAAACAACTTTACTGGCCCCCGTTTACCTTTTGGCTCATTGAATGTAACGGTAACAGCGAGTTAGTTACTTATTCGATGCTTTTAAATTGAACTTGCACGGTAACTAAATTGCTTGTCTCCGGAAAACCAGAACTGTATTGAGCACTCCATGTACCTAAAAAGGGCCTATTTAACGGCAAAAGGCCATTTTTCTCTCATTGCAAAGTTAAAATGATCCAGCCAGGTATAGCTTTGCCTTTCTGCTCTCCAGAGTTACAACAAAACTTATACGTTGATGAAGAGCCACGAAGCCTCGGCTTGAATTATGCTTGTTTCAGAATGGCCAATCTTCTTTTTTAGAGCCAAAGCATAGTAAGCACACGACCTCTATAATTTTGATAATTGAAATAAGGATTTCTTTTAGAGGCTATCCGATTTTTCCTCCGGCCGTGAAGGTAATTTAGTCTTCTTGTAAATTGGCGTTGATATTATATAAATAATTTAGAATCTTTGTTGTAATATGATATAGATATATATCTTAAATTATATTAAAAAGTAATAAAATGATATGCGAAATGTATATTATAATACAATTTTATATAATGTTACATAAAATTGTATAATGCAATATTGTATCACATAATAAAACATAATATTATATCTTCAAATTAATAATATAATATAAAATAATATAATATAATATAAAATAATATAATAAAATTATAATATAATATAATATAATATAATATAATATAATATAATATAATATAATATAATATAATATAATATAATATAACATAATATAATATAATATAATATAATATAATATATAATATAATATAAAATAATATAACATAATATAATATAATGCAATATAATATAATATAATATAATATAATATAATATAATATAATATAATATAATATAATATAATATAATATAATATAATATAAT